>JAOPTO010002371.1:45207-161705 GCA_033822845.1 Tetrapedia diversipes | reverse complement strand
AAACATTATGATACTTTATGACATCTTATGAAACTTTATGCTACCTTATGATACTGAGTGATTCAGCCTGTGATTAGTGATAATTTTATGATATTTTATGACATTTTATGAAAACTTTATGATACTTTATGACATCTTATGAAACTTTATGCTACCTTATGATACTGAGTGATTCAGCCTGTGATTAGTGATAATTTTATGATATTTTATGACATTTTATGAAAACTTTATGATACTTTATGACATCTTATGAAACTTTATGCTACCTTATGATACTGAGTAATTCAGCCTGTGATATATGATACTTTTTATGATATTTTGACATTTTATGAAACTTTATGCTATTTTATGATACTGAGTGATCCAGTCTTATGTCCGCACAGTGAAATTGTGTAGTGCTGTGGTTAGTGGTAATTTTTTATGGTATTTTATGATATTTTATGACATTTTATGAATTTTTTATGATACTTTATGACATTTTATGAAACTTTAGTGATACAGTTACAGTTAATTAAGTTATTAGGTACTCGATAGTAAGAAACATTAGAATGAATCCGCAAATTACGATGTCGATGTTAAAAGACAAATTACGTGATATGAATCTCGCGACGTCTGGCCTAAAGACCGAGCTGCTTAGTCGGTTATTGCAAGCAGGCGTGACCGAAGACGACCTGTTGGCCGAAACCGTCGTTGGACAGGCAGAAAGCAGGCCGACGGAGGAGATTGCGCCGATCCCCATCAAGGATAAGCAGACAGGACAACTGCCAACTTTTTCGATGCCGCCCGGATTCATGAAGTGGCGTTGTTGCGACGAGAGAAGGAAGTCGCCGAACGGGAAGTGCAACTCCTTCGGCGAGAGATGGAACTCATGCGGATGAGTAATCATCGCGACGGAGGAAGCCCGTTTTCGACAACATCCACAGTCGCTACCTGGAAGGATGCGAAGGAGATGATCGGGAATTACGATGGCACCCCAAATTGCAATGTTTGGGTGCAGCAAGTGAGAAAGTTTGTACGCATTTATGTCCTAGATACGTATACAACGAAAGCATTCTTATGCAGCAAGCTGAAGGGTAAGGCTATGCGCTGGTATCACGCACAGGAGGACTGCGTGGATATCGATTACGAAGAGCTTCTGCAAAGGCTGGGAAAGATGTTCGGACATCGAGAGAGCAGCCTGAAGCTACGGCGCGAGTGCGAGAAACGCACCTGGCAAGTCGGGGAAGAATTCGCTGATTATCTTCATGACAAGATTATTTTGGCCAGCCGAGTACCTCTACCGGAACACGAGGTGATTGAATATGTGATAGACGGCATACCAAACACCAGCCTTAGGACCCAGGCTCGTATGCACTGCTTCGCGTCCACCGACACGATGCTGCAAGCATTTGGGAAAATTAGTTTACCCAAGGATCCAACACAGAGGCGAACAGCGTCACCGGATCAGAAGCAGACAGCAACTAGGGGTAGCAGCACCGCACAGCCAAGAAGAACTTTGGAAGGTGGTCTAAGGTGCTACAACTGCAACGAGGACGGCCACTACGCGAAGCATTGCGGAAAACCAAAACGGGAGAGAGGCAGCTGCTATGTTTGCGGGGAACAAGGGCACCGAGCGCTGAGCCGCCCACAACGGACAACGACGCCGGCTCCGGCTCCAGCTCAGGACGTCAACTACATTACGAATAAACGAGAGGAAGAACATGAGTTTTTACGTAGGGTAGAGTTGCAGGTAGCGGGTCGTGACGACAGTGACGTTGTGTTTCTTGATGCGCTGCTAGATACCGGTAGTCCGGTGAGCTTTGTTAAAGAGACCTATTTGCCGACGGACGTTAAGCAGATTCCTGTCGCGGAGAGTAAATTTTTCGGAATAAATAAAAGCGTGCTCGAGGTTGCGGGTACGATAGACGCGCGAGCTAGGCTAGATGGGAGCGTTTACGACATGAAATTGTGCGTGGTGTCTAAACAAACTATGCGTGAACCGTTAGTTTTAGGGCGAGACTTTATGCGAGTCGCCAATTTGACTTTATGTTGTCGGAATGTATTAGAAAGTATGAATATTAAAACCGAACAGTCGGATACGTGCGCGATGACCGATACCTTATGTACAAATCCGGATCTCCCTAGCGAGGATAAGGAACGGGTAAATGAGTGTGAAACATTTGTATCCGAACGGAATATACCGTCTATTAAGATCGCGACATTAAATAATGAGACGGAAACCAAATGTCGGAATGTGTACAAATTAACTGGGACATACCATGAGACGGATAAAGTTATGGTCCGAAATTTTGATACTTCTCCTGAGGTATGTGGTAAGTTGATACCTAAATTCGAAGGTCGTTATGAGATAGCAAAAGTCTTCCGTAACAACAGATACATCGGGGAAGAGATTGATGGACTTCAGTTAACCCAAGCTCCTTATCAAGGAAAATGGGACGCGGCTGATGGGAAACCTGACTAGATATAGATATGTGTAACCATTTTAATTTGTAAGATTCGTTAAGTTAAGTTATTTCGTTTTATGTATTATTTAGTTTCAGTATATTTTTGTCATTTGGTCAATTGCGTAGTTTGTAATTTATGTAATCTTAGCGTGTAGTGTAGGTTAATCGGGGCGATTAACCGTCAGGATGGCCGAATTGTAGGCGTTCTTTGATGCGGCACCGCACTGTCTTTGCGGTGCCGAAAAGAAGGAATCGGCAATTGTCCGAAATCCGGCTTCCTCGATGCCGTGGCGGGTGAGAACAGTCTTGATTAGCGCACGTAGGAGTACGGTCGTGGAGTTTAGAATAAAGTGCTTTTATGTACCGGTACTGTTATTTAGTTTTACCCGACGTACACCCCTACAAAGCTGAATGTAAAACTGTCGTTAAATCATGAACGACGTTAGGATATATGTTATTGTTCGTCCAATTAGACGTAGTCTGTAAAAAGAACGTCTGTCCATTTACTTTTTTCCAATGTAAATCATAATTAATCACGAAACAAAACGAAACAAAAATAAGTTACATTATTTCTCGTTAATGTCATCCTTTCTCTGCATTTAATGGTTTCTTAGCTTACATTTTTATGATTAAATTTTGGAGGGTAGCTTCATCTCTTAACACGTTGCCGTACATTTTTAAATTGACGATCGCCCTCAGAAACATCTTTTATTTTCAATTGTTTATGGCTGCCAGATGAAATTGAGTGTAAGTTGTATATTTGGAAGTGAAAATTATCGCATTTGGCCACAGTTTTTCCCAAAAAACTTTCAATGACTATAACCGTCATTTGCTTTTCATGTCTTTTTCTCTTCCCGAAGCAAACGACAGCTATGACCGTGGTGACGACTATACGGCATTTGCTTTACTAATTCAAAATGATTCCTATGAATAAAAGTGAGTTAACCCTTTGCACTCGAGAGGTGACTATGAGATGCCTAATGATATTAAGTTCAAATTCGAAATATTTACTAAGATTCGTCTATATTAAACGTCATTTAGTTTAGTTAAGTGATATACTAAAATTTACATATATGACCATTGAATTATTGAACCCGCCTAATAAACAAACTAACTAAAATCTGAAAACTTGCGAAACTATCACTTGGTAATTAAAAGTCACCTCAAAATAAAATTATCATTTGTAATTTATTTTGCTTATAAAATAGTAAAAATAAAATAAAAATTAATTCAGGAAACAAATTACATACATACAAGAAAGCATTATAAATGATAGGATTCGCCGTGAACGACTGTTATAGCTGTGATTTGTCTCTAGATGTCCAAATATTCCGAAGCGGTGGGACATGAGAAACCGCATAAAAGAACAATTATTATGCTGTCTGGCATGCTTTTTTTCTAGATGCGTTACTCAATAATTAACAAGTGTATGTGTTAATACACTTCGTATATACTAACGCTGTTCTTTTTTTATTGATTAAAATGTGCACGACAGTTATAGTCGTCATTTGCCTACATATCGACCAATATCGGACAGCTATAGACGTCATTTGCGGCAACGTGTTAAGCTTGAGTTAATGTAATTAAAAACATACGTATGGATAATTTTTATTATTTTACCAACTTAAATATAATTTGTAAGTACAAAGGAATTTCTTCTTAACAAACGTATATAATATGTATTCAGGTACCTTACAACTAAATGCACTTTTTGTTTATTTGGCATGTTTGATGATCCTAAAAGAGCGAGAGCGAACAATCAGTTAATCCGAATCCGAATCAGTCTCGAAAATTCTTGTTCTGAAACATAAGCTTTCATCTTGTACAATATTCACATCAGTTAATGTTTTTAACTGATTTTTAATTACTGGTGTTGTTTCATTTATCGTTTGCTTATCATTTCCTTTTGTAGACAAATTACATCGTTGTAGAGATCCCTGACTTTTCATTGGGTTAAGATTCTGCTCCTGACTTCCTAATCCAGAGTCTTTAGTAATGAACTTCGAAGGTAACTGATCATTCGTTGATTTTATTGCAGTTTTCTCTGTTTTTTGTGAGCACTTCATTTTGTTATATAGTTTATCAAACATCACATTATTTAGTTTTTCTGTTAGAATATTAAAATTCTTATTTAGCATCTCATCAAATTCTTTATCATCATCAAATTCAAGCCAATCAAGTGATTTCTTTTCATCATTATTTGTATATACATTGTCACTATTATCCTTACGACTATTTTTACAAATTTTTTCTGATTTTTTGGAAAGTAATACAGAATTATTTATGTTCTGGTGTACAGTTTTCATTTCTTTATTAATAACGTCATCGTTCAACTTTCGTTTTTTTCTATTATCCTTTTCTTCCGTTTCTGAAGATTCAGGAGACTCGTAAAAACCGTCACGAAAATCAAAAAATTCACTTTTAAGATAGTCAACGGACGACATACTATTACGTTTAGAAGTTGCGAGGCTGTAACGGTTACAGCCATCATCTTTGTTCGATAAATTAATTTTAGTTAATAAAGAATTTGATTTGTCTGATACACTAACTTTATTTGGAACTTGATCACTGTTCGCATCATTTTTACCGAACGCTTTTCTATTCCTAGTATTTTTATGTTTTTGATTTCCAAATTTCGATAAAACAGGATCTATACTTTCAAGATTGCTTTTCATTATCTTTTTCGATCTTGTATATTTTTCGATCTCAAGTGTCGATAACCTTTCTAACAGAACTATTGGGTTCATATTTTTCAGGCAATGTTTCTCTATCTCTTTCGATTTTGTACATTTTTCGAGATCATTTTTGGGTGACAGTTTTACTTGTACTGTTAGATTAAAATTTTCTGTTATATCAACAGGTACTGTACATTTATTCGCATACTTTTCTTCTGAATGATTAGTAGATTTGTTAAATTTGTTATTTTTATTTGTAGATTGGTTAATTGATAGGAATGAAATCGGATGTTGATTAGTATTATATTCTGACGAATAGTGATTTGTTATTGAATTTTTTGTACCATTTATAGAAAGTGTATCTTTTTTGGGTGACAATTTTACATGTACTGTTAGATTAAAACTTTCTGTTACATCAGCAGGTACTGTACATTTATTCACATTAGTTTTTTCTGAATGATTGGTAGATTTGTTATTTTTATTTGTAGATCGATTAATTGATACGAATGAATTCGAATGTTGATCAGTATTATATTCTGACGAATACTGATTTATTACTGAATTTGTTGTACCATTTATAGAAAGTGTACCATTTTTAGTAGATACCTTCGAATTTCTAGAAATCCGACTGAAATTTAATTTACGTGTTTTTCGTCTACGTTTTTCTGATGTGTCACACTGACATTTTAGTGCAGGATGTAAATTTTGTTTCGACTTATCCATTATACTGTTATCATATATTTCCATGGCAATAAGATCAACAGGTGATTCCCTATTAATATATAATGATTTACGATGTTTTGCTTTTGTTTCACTATTGCATTGCGATATAAAATTTCCTTCTGTTATTCTTCGAAATGCTTTCGTACTTAATGAATTTTGTTTAATGTAAGAATTTATATTTTGATTGTTATTAAATACATCCGTTAACATTTCACAGAATTTATTATCAGATTCACAGTTAGTTAATAAGTCATTATCTTTATTTTTTTCCAGCAATGTACTTTTATTAACATTCATGTTTGGATTCATCTGGGCTTGTATTAAATTTTCTTTACTATCAGTGTTTTTTTGTTGTAACATAAATTTTGATGCTTCATAAGTTTTTGGAGAATCTTGCTGATAATTATAATTATTACCGTTCAATTCGATATTTTGATTACTCTCTTCACAGATCTTCTCTGGATTAAATTGTGTTATTTTCATAGGTGATGCATTAGAACAACTTACTACTATATTCTGTTTAGCTCCTTCAATGATATTCATACTTTCTTCTTTATTAGCTGTATTCATGTTTGACAAAATGTAAGCATTAGTATCAGTACATCTGGGCTGTACATACTCAGTATCTGATCTTTTTTCCACGCGTGGGTGTGATAACCTCGAACATTTTTCAGATATTGACAATGAACGAGTATCAGACTGGTTATCTCCGTCCACATGGAATCTTTGTTTTGTATAAGGTAGATAACCTGTATTTATCCAATATTGTATTAACTGTAACGATTCATTATCAAGTACATGAGGTTTCAATGTAACAATATCCATTTCAGTATCATCTAATGTCTAAAACATATTATAATTATTACTATTACTTAACTGTAAAAGGGTCATCAAAATACAGTTACTCACAAAATTGAGCGTACACATTTTCAAAAATAAAAACACAATATATACTTTATTTGGATATTTCAACAAGAAATCCTTCAACAAAATTTGAACAAAATGAACTGTTTACCTATATTATTATATATATTATATATTATACATATTATTATTATATTTACAAAATTGAGCATACAGTGAGTTTAGTATTAAAAGAAACGAGTTTTGTAAAATTTATTATGTATTTTTTCGATTTGGTATTTGTTCAGCCATCTCTATGTCCAGTTACTGCGTTGCTATGTTACTCTTAAGGGGCCATTCTACTGTGACGGCCCAAAATCCAGACGATTTTTCGGAATTTTTTGTGGGTAAACTAAACAACATATCATTTTGCGGCTTGGGATATTTGTTTATTATAACCTTAAGTTTATTTAAAAATTTTTGCAAGCCAGGAGAGCATATGTGTGTAAAATTGCAGAACGTTTTTTATGACGTTGTGAAACAAACAGCTTTCTATGTCTGCCATGATTCCAGCTGTTGTAGTGATTTGAAAACAGAAAATAAACAAGATTCTTAATCTGTATAAGTGTGGCTATCGTCGGTACCAGAATGGTTTGAAAATATTGTACAGAAAAAAAATGACGCAGGTCTAAAGAAAAATTTTTAAATTTTGGTAAAAAAATCGGAATGTTTTACATTCCCAAAATTCGAAAAAAATTCCAATCGAAGCAATTCTGGTAGAGACGAGAATGACACATCTAATGAACACATCTGCCAAGCGGGAAGTGAATCAGTCAATCCGTTATGGAGCTATCGTGGCAGCCATTTCCAAAAATGTGGTTTTAAGAAAAACGCATTTAAAGTTTCAAGTACTGTTTAGGTGTATATAGAGAGCTTTGATGATACTTATAAGCTAATTAGGTATCCCAGGGCCGTACAGTACACCTTCCTTCTCTTCCTAAAATTCCTATAGTGTTGATGCTGCAGTTCTACGAGCTGTCCGAGCCTCTTTCGACGCCTACTGGCTTTTTATCGCTACGTGCCTTTTGCAGATGTTATCGCGATTATCAGCGAAAGTTTTGATTATTGCGCCAATTACGATTCCCATACAGAGTTCTTCATGTTCTCAACCGAATCGGTGTTTCGCAAAATGGCTAATCCATAATATGTGGTCAAATTGTTGATATCGGCTAGTTTCCCGGATCGTTTTCCTCCTATACCTTTATCCTTTTTCTTCACACTTCTCAATCAAGTTCCAAACCTTTTCTTCACGTGTAGAACACATCCAAGCTTCTTCACTATCATATTATCGTAAGGATTCAAATCTATAATAGAATTTCGCGCTTGCCAGGATAAATCGACTGCTCAGATAGCTGCGCGCGATAGAACGGCGCTTCGTGTGATGGCACATAACATCGTTAATTTTTCGAATTCTGTTAAATCCCTTTGGGAACAAGTTTTTAACATGTTAAAGTCTAAGAAAATGCAAAAAAAAAATTCGATTTTTTCAATCCGTCACAGTAGAATGGCCCCTTAATCGTCGGTTGCTATTGTTTATTAGTAAAAATTAGGACCATGGCTTCCAACAGATCAGAGACCGATATTTCTGTACAAAAAATTGCACTAAAATAGCGCTGTGAAGGCAAATCGTTAAGACAAATTGGTAAAATAATAGGATAGATTTATTCTACAGTGCAGGAAATGATTGATATGTATAAATACAGTTGAACCCTGCATGGTAAAATAGGACGTGGGAGAAAAAAAGAATGAGTGAAGCGGGTGAGCGTTACATAGCGAGACAAATTAAAAGTGATCCCAAAACTAGTGTTCCAAAATTAACAACGGAGTCCTTAAGAATTAAAAAAATCATTTTTTCGGAAACTGTCGGTAGAGTTCTACGTAATAAAGGGTATCACGGTAGGATAGCGGAGAAGAAACCTTATATTTCAAAGGTGAACCGAGCCAAGTGTTTGGAATTCGCAAAATAATATGTTAATTGCGGCAAAAGTTTTTCGAATAATGTCATGTTCTCAGATGAAGTTAAAATTAACTTATTTAATTCGAATGGTAGAAGAATTGATTGGTGAACACCGAACGAGGAGTTCAACAAAAATAACACGATTCTAACGATCAAGCATGGCGGGGGTTCGATCATGTTATGGGGATGTATGGCAGTTAACGGAATTGGTAACATTGAATTTATTAAAACGACCATGGATAAGATTAAATATCTTGACACTTAAAAAAAAATTTGAAGTATTCGTCCGAAAAATCGCAAATGCCGCCGGTATACTACACTTCCAACAAGACAATGATCCGAAGCATTAGTCGTATGTAGTCAAGGAATGGCTACTCTAAAATGTTCCAAAATTATCAAAAAAACCCCCACAATCACCGGATATTAATCCTTTCGCTACGAGCGTCGCCTATAGACGATATCCGCGCGACGATCTGTGTGTAAGAGTGCCGACTTTTAGAATTTACCATTCTGAATTAAATTACTAGGAATTATAATTCGATGTCTAACTATCCTAAATTGCATTTTTATTTATAATAATAGCAAAATTGAGAATTTTAATTTGACATATCAATTACCCTAAATTATATTTTTATTTATAATAATTACAAAACCTCCAAATATTTAGTTGTGTAACACTTATAGAAAAAAGACGAATGACAAGACTGCACCGAAAGATGCAAGCCCAAACATCAGTTTACCGAAGCGCAACGTGTGCACACTTTTCGGCACAGTGCTCCGTACAGCGGTATCACTCGGACGGAGCGCACTGCCGTAGCGAAAGGGTTAATCCAATCGAGCACCTGTGGTAGGAATTAAAATCAAAATTATGTGATTGTAGATTTAGCAGTAAGTCAGGCGCAAAAGTTAAGATTTAGGAAATATCGAAAAATATTCTAAGTTTAACCCCTTGCACTATTTTGACGAGTCTGACTCGTGATGAAAATTGTAGGCCAAACATGGATGTCACGAATCGGACTCGTTGTTCAGTTCCAGACCAAACATGAATATTACGAGCTTGACCCGTACTCGACATTTCAGGCCGAACATGAATATCACGAGTCTGACTCGTGGTCTTAATTTCGGGAAAAATTGATATTTAATTGTTTATTTATATTGTGTCTTTCAGTTTTAGGTTTAATATTAGTGAGATATTCAGAAAACTTATTTGAGTTCAAATACTATTACCGCGGATTTGCTTTTACATATTTTTATTTCGTTATTAATTAATTATATTATTATTACTTATTCAGAATTTGTTTTAATCTTATGCGATATAAAAGTTTTTGATTCAAATTCATTTGAATTTCACAAGAGTTCCATCGCGTGGATAAGATGGGTCACCGCGACAATTGAGGCAGCCGCGTTTGGCCTGACTTTTTCCGAGATTCCGAATAGTGCAACGGGTTAATAACAAAAAATCTAGTCGAGTCTAGGCGTTTAAAGGTAGTTATTGATGCACAAGGTTACGCAATTAAATATTAAAATTACGTTTAAGTTAGTTATTTTAGTATAATCTAATATGTGTTCGCTCAATTTTGTGACGACGAAATAACAGTATTGTTAGATTTAGTGTTAAATATAGATAAATAGTTAATTTTATTTTTAAAGGATTACCTGCTAAAATATCCAAATAAAATATATATTATGTTTTTATCTTTGAAAATGTCCGTTTTTGTTTATTTTCCCGCTAATCATCGTTGCTAACTTAGGTATACGCTCAATTTTGTGAGTAACTGTATATATAATAATATCTAAAAAAAAAATGTAATTATTCATACATTCGTTGAATATTTACAAAAAGAATCATTCCAGAATTGCTCTCTCTTTTTCAGAATGTGATTAGGAACTTCAAATGGTTTACTATAATCTGTTTCCTCTGTAATTCTGAAACAAACATATACCATACAATGAATGTAACAATTTCATAGAATTCGATACGAAAAATATCATATATTAAAACAAATAAGAATTAAATTTTGTATTACTATATTTTAGTTATAATAAATTCCTATATTAATACACCAATGTTAAAACTAAAAATATGATTATATTGCAAAATAGTGTAAAAATTCGTTCTTTATGTTATAAATAGACAAGGCACTGTTTATCAGTAGCAATACGCTATTTGAAATAAAAAGTTACAGATTGTTACATATTTTTAATTGTTTCTAATGAAGTAATACTTCAATAATAAGAATAATGATAATGTTTTAGATTAATTTTGTATATCAACATACCAAATCCTAACATTAACCTATTACAACCTAACCTATATATAAGATTTTAAGAGCGCATCATTAATGACACCCCCCCCCCCTTTTTATTTTATGTATTATATTATATACACTATCAGACATGGTCGGTATATAAAAAAAAAAAAATAAACTCTACAGATAGAATCAAACAGAATTACATAATACGATGTAATCTATTAACTAACTGCGAATAAAACAGTAAGATAATTCAGCTTTACCTCGTTGCATTATTATTACAAGTCTGACTCATGATGAAAATTTTAGGCCAAACACAAATGTCAGGAGTCAGGCTCGTTGTTCGGTTCCAAACCAAACACGAATACCACGAGCCTGATTCGTGCTCGACATTTCAGGCCAAACATGAATATCACGAGTCTGACTCGTGGTCTTAATTTCGAGCAAAGTTGATATTTAATTGTTTATTTATATTGTGTCTTTCAGTTTTAGGTTTGATATTAGTGAGATAATTAGAAAACTTATTTGAGTTTAAATACTACTACCGCGGATTTGCTTTTACATATTTTTATTTCGTTATTAATTAATTATATTATTATTACTTATTCAGAATTTGTTTTAATCTTATGCGATAATTAAAGTATTTATAAAAGTTTGTGATTCAAATTTATTTGAATTTAACCTTCACGGGGACAATTGAGGCAGCTGCGTTTAGCCTGACTTTTTCCGAGGTTCCGAATAGTGCAAGGGTTTAAGAGTAACATCTATTACTACATTAACGATAGAACTTAATTAATTCAGAAGTATTAAAGAATCGCTAAAATTTTAACAAAAGTAAAAGTTGAAAACATTTTAAATACGTTTTCCGGATTAGATATTTCGTTTTTATAAGGAACGAAACGTCACATCCAGTGCTGTGATGCCAGACTGAAGACGGGAGTACTCGAGACCAACCACTTCCACTACGCACACTACCGCAGGGGACGCGTATACGTGACTTCAACGTTTCGGCAGTGCCCTCCGTCCTAGTGGTACCGCTGTACGGAGCACTGCGCCGAAAAGTGTGCACACGTTGCGCTTCGGTAAATTGATGTTCGGACTTGCATCTTTCGGTGCAGCCTTGTCATTCTCCGGATCGTCTTTTTCTATGTCTTACACAACGACATATTTGGAGATTTTGCAATTATTATAAATAAAAATATAATTTAGGATAGTTAGACATCAAATTATAATTCCTAGTAATTTAATTCAGAATGGTAAATTTTAAAAATCGGCACTCGTACACACAGGTCGTCGCGAGGATGTCGCCTATAGGCGACACTCGTAGCGAAAGGGTTAAATGTACAATTGTTTCGAGAAATCGGAGGATTCCGGATTCACCGCATAAAAATCCACGATTAATTTCTCGAATCCCTTACCCGCAAGAACGTTCAACATGTTGAGTGCTACGCCGATCTTGCTATACTTTTCGCTCAGGCGGCAGCACGTGAGCACTTGATGCTGAACGCTCGACTAAAGAGTATAAACAAACGATAACTTTGTTACTCTGTATCTATTTCGTTTGGACTGTCGAAATGGTACAAGCAATGCACATGTATACAATGTGTAAAGATAAGATAATTGGGTGGAAATGCCACAGAGGTAAAAGAGCAAATACAAGATAAGAATCATTTTGAAAGAGCCAAGAGAGTATAAAGATCCATCGCGACAGAGAGAATTCAGTTTTATAATAACTTAGCATACATTTTTTTAGTTATCATTAATAATTTAACCCTTTATAATGCCGGTCTCATGCACCGATGTTGACCAAACGAGAAGTTCGCTGTCAGTCCCTAAAATCCACGTTGTCCAAACGAAAAGTCGATTGTCAGTCCCCCTAGGGACTGACGCCGCCTGATCGGAAAGTTCACTGTCAGATCCTGGGGACTGACGTAGCACTCAACGTATTAACCCTCCGCCTGCGGTCCATGGATCTTTCGTAACCAATGCTGAGAGTCCCTTGAAAGCGATAACGCATACAACGATGGGCGCTGTGTGGTAGGAGAAAAGTGACGATCGCACTAACACATATACGTTTCCGTCAGAGTGCCGAAGTAACGAAACCGACGACAGTCAGTTTCTAGCAACGCTCTAAAGAAGAAACATGTGTAGCAAATCGAAACAATTCTTTATTTCAAAGTTTACTTTATATTTCCATACTTTTATTATTGTTTTAGCATTTTAGCATTATATTTTAGTATTTAATGTTGTCTTTGTGTAGACAATGATAATAAATATATAGCCGTGTGTGATAATTATGAAAGACACATTTGCAGTGGCCATTCGAGAAAAATCCAGCAAATTTTAGATAGCATACGTGACAATACGTAAATATATAATAAATATAGCTTCGACGTTTGATAATTCACGTTATTATTATCTGTTCCTATACGCTCCTATATCTTCCTATGAATCGGGTGATTGTCACTGTATACAGTATCGGTGAGGACCTCGGTCTCGAGCGACCATCATTTGGGTAGAACAGCATCGGTGAGCCACATGGATGGCTCTAAATATGTATTAGTGGAATATCCGTGAGAGTCCCGAGAGACCCATGGCCAGGCCGCCAAGCTTCAGTAGTCGGAGGGTTAAGAAGGCATTGGTCGTTCCTTTCAGTACGCAAAGGAACTTCTCAGTGTTCTCACGCGCTCGCGGAGTATCCGCTCTTGACGGTCGTGCTCTCCCGCAAGACCCTTTAACACTTTTAGTGACAGGCATTTTACGGAGTACGTGCGAAGAATGCCACGGGCCGATTCGATATGTGCGCTTATATGAATAGCTTTGTAAGGAACAAAATTCTTAACGTTGGGGCTCGAAAATATTTCGTTACGCCTGTAGCAAATTTTTCAGTAAGTTTGGGTATAAATTTTCGGTTTCTGCGAATCGGCCGATCTATCAGCCCGCTGGCACTAAAAGGATTAATTCTATTGGGTTGGCAACTAAGTGATTGCGGATTTTAACCCCTTTAGTGCCGAGCGAAAGTATCGTATCTATGCGAAAAATACCGGACCAATCTGACAAATTTGCTAAGGTTTGGGAAAAAGCTCATAAAAACCAGTGTAAGAATGATATTTACAAAATTCAAAAAAAGCATATTACCAAGCAAAGGGAGAATAAATTAATGCTGATTGTATTTAAATATTTGTTGAAAGTCATACGAATAACATAAATATAAAACAATATGAAAAAGAGAAAGATCAATTCTCTTTTTAGAAACAGTAATTGCACATAAGAAAAATCATCGTTCGATCATGTAGATCACCTAATATGAAGTACAGATGATATTGCACTTTCAAAATATTTTATAACAAAATAATTGATATTGGACTCTATAATTAAAGGATGATGCCATGATGCAAGCGATAAGAGTTTCTATCTTGTCGCTGTAGCGTATACGCAACCTCCTCATCAACTAGCATAGAGTATAACAAAAACTTAAATCCATAAAAAAGATTTTCTATTGTCGTGCAACGCAATTCAATCATTTATAACGTTTTATACATTTATTTTGAGACAGAGTTCTCTCACGATGCGAATAGTAGTTAGGCGCCATCACGTACGCAATGATATATCGTCGTTGGAACTTTATGCAGGTGTTGCAAACAAAGATATATCGTCGTTCAGCACTAAAAAGGTTAAGAAGGCATCGGTCGTTCTTTACGAAACGCAAAGGAACTTCTCGGTGTATTCACGCGCTCGCGGTGTATACACGCCGGTCAAGTTCTGCAGTGCAGTTTTGGTAGCTACCGGTCCTATTCGCTAGTGCTCACAAACGAACACGTTTAACCCCTTGGCGTACACGATATCTGCCAATTGCGCGAGCTATAGTAAACAAGAAAGTCGGTCGCATGCCGTATCACTCAACTGTTCAGCCGTGTACCCGAACTGGCGCAAAATGTATACTTTTCATGACATATATTTCAGTGCAACGAAAGGAATTGTGAAATAATAAACAATGTTTAGGTACAAATAGTAATTTTTAGACATCTAAGGTGTAATCATAATCAAAGGAAAAATATATTCGATGTGGAATAACTCCAATTCATACGCGGCATCTTATGCAGAAATTCCACAACACGAGTCAAACTCGTGGTTTTCGCTTATGGCACAAATTCTTTACCACGAGTCTGACTCGTGGTTATAGGTCAAAGGGTTAAGAAGGCACCAGTCGTTCCTTGTAAGATGCAAAGAGGTTTTCTTGGTGTGCTCACGCGTACGTGGAGCATCCAAGAAAGCGGTAGGATCACAGATTAGAGTGGTCAAGGGTCCACGCCACTGAATAAAGTGCACAGGAGTAGGAGTTTTACGACCTCCTCTTTCTGGGGCCAGCTTCAGTAAGCAAAAGCCCAGACGTCAAGCGAGTTCGAATAATATCGACGGCTTGCGTTTATACTCGGTGGAAACGGTGGCTGACGTCCTCTGTCGAGTAAACATATACAGTCCACCACCGCTCCCTGCGATCGCAGAGGAGACGTCCATCCCACCGAATCGGCATACCGATTGTGTGAGAGGGGATTTTCGGCTATAGTGCGCAATCGTGTAAGGCGTAGCCACTAATTAGCCCACTATTATTCTAATTACAGACCGTCGAGACGTCCCAAGAGGGGCAAACTCCGCCATCAGCCGGATCCTTACAAGAAACTTTTGTAAATCGGCTGGCTGCAAATAATAAACGGCCAATAAAAATATAACAATTTTCAGATTACTGTTTATTTCTAAAAACCTTTCCCTCAATCCGACAAATCATCCTACTAAATCTATATGGTAAAGTTTTAGATTTTTAAACACGGAGAGATCTGAATGAGAAAGGTACGGCTTGGCGGGCGAAGAAGAAAAGGGAATAACATTGTGTTTTGGGAACAAAAGCAATGATGTGTGGAGATACTTGGAAGGCTTTGATGTGGTTGAGCTGGTGAAAACTTGGTTGGAGCAGAAATCAGAGGAGAAACTAAAGAGCAAGTTATTGGAGAAGTTTAATTGATGGTACGTGCCTACTTTAACGCTATTCCTACCACGACCGGTCAAAGTACCGTTTTCAAAATTTCGATTAGAATTTTCTATATACAACGTAATTGTATCGCCTTTAAACTTTACGACTTTTCCTCAAATATACGTCTAATACATTTTTTAATATTCACTTTTTTTTTCATTGTTTATTTTCTGAGAAAAAGTTGTAGTTTGTCTTACCTATTACGACCAGTCATTTAACCGATAGAACGATTTATATCTCTTTGTAATAGTATTCTCTCAAAGACTCAATTCCGAGACTATAAAGTCGTTAAAAATGAAAGGTAATACAGTTGTGGCATGATTTTATCCGAAAAGTGCCTTTCAGGGACTACTTTACGGCACTTCGAAATGTTTACAGGTCTCGTTCGCCTATCGGCTTTGCGGTGTTTATTTGCCTGATTGGTATTCGAAAATGAGAACGAAGAGAATGTTTCAAACGTACATAGAGGACGAAACTGTTTGGCAAGAAGTAAAAGGGTCAAATCCTGAAAGAGCACATATTCATAATATTTTTATAGAAACATTAGGCCCGACAGGGTATAGTAAACGAAATATTATGAAAGGTAAAATTATGACGGCATTTTCTCTGATTATTGATAAAAATGTAATCGAACATATAAGAAAGTGCACAAAAACAGACGCATTTCAAGTGCTTGGATTTAAATGAGATTTATCTACTGCAAAGTTATGCAGAATGTATGTACATGCATGTATTGCACTCCTGTATGCACGCGGCACATATCAGGCTAAGAATTTAGATATAACACTTCTATGAGACAAAAAGTAGAGTCTGGCATTTTTCTCAAATAGTATGAGCAGGTTTGGCACGCTGGGCTCCTATACAAAATAAAGTCTATCCTTCCTACGTTTCATCGTCTTCTTACCTTATATCTACAGGACCTTGAATTTAAAACAAGAGTAGATGGCATAAAATCGGATACTCATCCAATAAGAACTGGAGCTCAGCCAGGCAGTGTTCTAGGTCCACTCCTGTATCTAATCTACACTTCTGACCTACCAACCACTGCTAATACATCTATAGGTACTTTTGCGGACGACACTGCAATGCTTGCCAGTCATGAAGATCCCGTCATAGCATCGACTCATCTTCAAAATCATCTAAACATACTTCAAGAATGGGCCTCCAAATGGAAAATTCAAATCAACGAAGCCAAATCCAGCCACATCATCTTCACCCTTAAAAAAGGCCGATGCCACCGCATACTGTGCAATGAAATTCATATCCCTGAATCTATAAACGGTGCGATATTTAGGTATTTATCTGGATAGCAAAGTAACCTGGAAATACCACATAAACAAAAGAAAACAGCTGGATCTAAAATTCAAAAACATATACTGGCTACTTGGCAAAAGGTTAAAACTATCACTAGAGAGCAAAATACTAATTTACAAAACAATTCTTATACCGATTTGGACCCACGGACTAGAACTGTGGGGCAGTGCTAGCAAATCCAGTATTGCCATTATTCAGAAAGCACAATGTAAGGTACTCCGTGCAATTACTAACGCCCCATGATACGTTAGCAACGAAACGCTGCATAACAATCTCAGTATCCCCTTTGTTGCTGACACCACCCACGAAAGAAGTAGAAGACACTTCACCAAATTAAGTGAACATTGAAATCCTCCAATTATACCGCTCAGAGAACAACACGATAACAGAAGATTAAAAAGAAAATGGCCGATTGACCTCAAATGAGGCTTAGGTCTTTTCAATGAAAAAGCCCTCATCATGCCAGAAACGGACTACGTGTCAACATATCAGCCCATATAATCTGTATTCTGATATCTGATTTAAATAAATAAATAAAAAAAAAAATAGTATGAGCAGAAATAACTTCACAGAGATTATGAGGCTTATTCGATTTGACTACAAAAATCAACGAAATCAATGCTTACAAACCGATAAATTCTGAAGTTTGGCGCAAACTCATTGAGAACAGTCGAAACTGTTATAAACCAGGACCATATATTACTATAGATGAACAATTGTTTCCAACAAAAGCAAGGTGCAGATTTACTCAGTACATGCCCAATAAACCAGACAAATTTGGTTAGCGTCCGATGTAAACAGTAAATATATAATAAACGGCTTTCCATATTTGGGAAAAGATGAAAGAAGAGAACCTTCACTTCCGCTTGGAGAGTTTGTCACTTCAGAATTAGTAGAACCCTGTACAAGATGTGGAAGAAATGTAACCACAGACAATTCTTTTACAAGCGTATCTCTAGCAACAAAACTTTTGGTAAAGAAAACCACGATTGTTGAAACAATTCGAGCAAATAAAAGGGAGCTACTAAAATTGGCGAAACTGAAAAATGACAATATGACACATTTCTCGATAAAATTATATCGTTCAAATAATTCTACTCTGACAATTTATAAATCTAAACCAAATAAAAAAGTACTGATTCTTAGTTCAATGTATAACTCTGTAGAAATTGAAGAAAATGATACCCAGATACCAGAGACAATTAGATTATATAATAGTACCAAATTTGGTTTAGATTCAACCGACCAAATGGCCAGAAATTACACAGCAAAATCTAGATGTCGGAGATGGCCTTTACAGCTATTTTTCAACATTCTAAATTTAACCGGGATAAATGCATGGGTTTTACATAAAGAAACCACGGAAGAAATCTCGAGACAAGAATTTTTATTTCAATTGGCAGAAGAACTTGCCATCGAATATTAAAAAGTGCTAGACAACACCCGTCACAAATACAAGTACAGGTTTACGTAAACGGGAAACATTCCAGATCATCAGAACAAACAGAAAATCAGGAAGACGACAAAGGAAGAGGTGAAGGAGGTAAAAGTGTGGGGAATGGGAGATAGGGCTTGGCGCAGTAAGGGAAGTGGAAAGAGAAGAAAAGAGAGTTAAGAAAGGAAGCAAAATTGCTAAGAAAAGGCAAGACTAGCAGAAAGGTGTACTTGGACAAGAGAAGGAAGTATAAGGAGTGCTGTATAAAAGAAAGGGAGAAGAAGAAAAGATAAGGACAAGTAGAACGGAAAGTGAAGCCTGGAATTATATAAACAAATCCGAAAGAAGGAAGCAAAGAGAAGGAATTGATAGAAGTATTGTACTGAAAGATTGGAAGGAACATTTCATGGATTTATTGGAAGGACACAGTGACAAGCAAGAAGTTCGGATATGATTTGGACATAATGACGAGAATGAGGAAACTAAAAGTGGGGAAATGACAAAAGAAGAGGTAATACAACAGCTGTTGAAATTAAAGAGGGAGAAAACACCAGGATGCGACGGAATACAAAATGAGGCATGGAGGCTCATGCCTATGGAAGTAGTAGTATTCCACGACTTAATAATCAAAATATGCAGAGGGGGTGGTATACCATCATGATTGGAAAAAAGGGATAATATGTTCCATATTCAAGAAAGGAGAGAAGGACAAAGTCAAAAATTACAGAGGGATATTGCTACTGGTTACGGCATACAAAATCTATACAAACATTTTCAACGAAAAGATGAAGAAAGAAATAGAAGGCAAATTAGCAGAGGGACAATTTGGGTTCAGAGAGAGAAGAAGAGCCATAGATGCCGTTTACGACCTGAATTACATGGTGAACAACGAGCAAAGTAAAAAGAGGGGAAAGTTGTTTGCATGCTTCGTAGATCTGAAAGCGGCGTTCAACCGTATAACTATATCTATGGTGAAATTTCATTTAACATTATTTAAGCAATTACTTGTAAAATATCAAAAATCAACACAGCGATATTCTTTTAACCCTTTGCACTCGAGCGGCGCCGATTCAGCGCCCGGCCGATTCGAAGTGGCAACTCGAGCGGCGCCGATACAGCGCCCGGCCGATACACTTATACCAAATGTTGTTGGAGAAAATTCCAGGTGCTCAAGGGCACCATATCTACACAGACCTACTACTAGTTATATATTAGCTCAATCTACATCAAAGGCTACTACACTAGTTATATATTAGCTCAAGAATTATCCAAACTGATTTGCCATCTTATCGGAACAATTTTGACAAACAGGAAAGAATTGCCCAAAGAAATAAAAAAGCCTAATTTTTCGAAAAAAACCCACATGACGACGGTCAGAAGAATTACTCGAGGTGGTGTCGAAATCATGGTGAAGAAACCCAATGTAGTATTGAATTATATAAAATATATGGGTGATGTTGATCGGGCGGACCAATATGCGTCAACATATTGTTTTTTGCGAAAATCGCTCAAATGGTGGCGTAAGCTTTTTTTGGGGGTATGGAAATTTCCCTCATCAATTTGTTCATTTTGTACAAACAAGAAAAGATCAAAAAAGGGGAAAAGCCGCTGAGCCATTTGCGGTATGTCAAAACACTCGTGGAACAATTGGGAGGACCGTATCGCCAGCATTGAGAGCAAGCATCTACATCACATTCGGATGAAATCCGACTTAACGAGAAACTCCACATAATGTTAAAAGGGCCAAGAAGGGACTGCAAAGTTTGTTCTGACCATAGCACGTCTGGATGTAGGCGAGAAATCACGAATTATTGCGATACGTGTCCTGACAAACCTAGGATGCATCTAGGACATTGCTTTAGAAAATATCATACCAAAACTAATTACAGAGTGTAATATGTAATAAAGTTTGTTGTTTTCAACATATAAATGCATAAACTGGTGAAATTTTATTATTTGTATACGTTTCTTTATTTATAAATGTTTTTAAAGTATTTGTAAAGTGTTCCCCGGATTTGGCCGAAACCGTCTCGAGTTGCTGGTTAGTGCGAGCGAAAAAGGCCTCGAGTGCAAAGGGTTAATACAACTTTTAACTTTACTGATGATAATCTCACAAGGCTCACATAAAGACACTTTCCTACTTTGTATAAATACGAAGGAAAAAATAAAGTACGAAGATGCGCTGTTTGCAGAAAAAACAACGGGAAACGTGAATCGCAAAGAATGCAATATCGAACTGTGTATTTATCCCTGTTTTAGACTTTCGTACTAAAAAAGATTATTACAAAATGATATGTAATAAATACTATAAAAATCATAATTATATTGTTTTATTTATTGAATTGATATGCGTTTTGCGTAAATCATCAAATTCGCCGAAGAACTCATATGTGCGTTTGGCGAAAACTACTGGTAGAGCCGAAAAACGCATATGCGTGTATCATATAAACGTTTATTTATAACATTATTGTGGTCGATGAATCTTGAATCACTCGCGTCATTAACAGCGCAAAGTCAATCAGCGTTCGGCCCACTATTGAATGATTGATAAAAGTATTATTTAAACAATTTTGTAATCCCAAAAATGAAAAGAAAGTGTGAAGTAAGTGAAGAAGGAGCAGGAAGGGAAATATTTTATTCGTCGAGGAAGAAACTTACAATGCAGACAGTACAGAGAACATGGAAACATCAGATTCAGAAGATGAAAACAATATTATAAATAACAATATAAAATTATTGAATGGTAATAGAAAAAGACACAGAATAAAAAGTACATCTTCAGAAGATTGAATTGATGAAAAACTTAATAATTTTGAAAATACATCTGTAAGTTTTACATGGTCAGAAAATAATTTGAACCCTATATTACATCATTTCAATGAAACAGATTCTGGAATAAAAGCGAATATAAATTCAAACTCTACTCGTTTTAATGTCTTTTCATTACTCTTTTCAAAAGAGCTCATTTCGCACATAATGGAAAAGACAAATATTTATGCAAAATATGCAAATGAAAAGAAGCAATCTAAATACAATGCATCGCCTGCAAACATTTGGAAAGATATTTCGTTATCTGAAACGTATAGATTTTTCTTTGTAATCATGTTGATGGCGCAAAAGAGAATCTTGACTGTGAAACAATATTGGTCAACTGATAAAATATTATCTTTGAACAATCTTTTTAAAATCATTCAAGAGATAGATTTAGTAATATTTAATAACATTCATTTTAATGATATTAATGTACAAGACCCTAATGACCCGTTAATAAAATTACGGCCTGTAATCAATATACCGAAGTCAAATTTCGCTGGATCGTTATATCCATTTTAGAATCTCTGTATCGATGAAAGTCATTATACAAAGGAAGTCGTTACTTCAAACAGTACATCCCTCCTAAAAGGAGCCGATTTTGAGTAAAATCATTTGTTTCATGTGATTGCAAGCCCGGATATATTCTAGATTTTAATAAAGATACTGATATCAAAACAAATAATTTGGTGCTCAAGAAATCTAGAAATGTCGTTACCAGCCTTCTACGACCATATCTTGAAAAAGGTCATACTTTAATTACTAACAATTGGTACACAAGTCCATATTTGTATTCATATAATATAAAAAAAGAAATCAAGCCTGGAGAATTCGAATATCAATCTACAAATAATTTACTGGAAGTAGTATAGAACACAGAAACAACACCAGAAAATATACACCGATGCATCCAAAACTGATCAGGGAGTTGGATTTGCCATCGTCTATGAAAACATACCAAAACAGTTCCATCCTCCAAAAGCAGCATCTATTTTTACAGCAGAAGCCTCTCCAGTTCTCGAAACGCTCCACCATACTCAAAACAGCAATACCCAATCGTCCATCATTTTTACAGATTCCATGAGTGTAATCATGGCAATAGAAAATATAAAACGTAAAACAAACCATGAAGTCATCCTAAACACTCAGAATATAATTACGGAACTTATAAACAACGACAAACGTGTAATCATTGCCTGGGTCCCATCCCATCAGGGAATCAAAGGTAACGAGGAAGCCGACGTAGCAGCTAAAGCGGCAACACTGCCACCGTTGGATGACATTCGAAGACCAATTCCTTATCAAGACCTTGTTGTTGCAATACATCATAGCGAAAAACAATCATGGAATCAAATATGGAATACCTCCAGGAAAACAAAGACACATGAAATAACCCAAGACTTTTACCAACCAATGTCTACCAACAACATCAAAAGAAGAGACAGAATAATTATGACAAGACTTAGAACAGGACACTGCAAACTCATACATGAATACCTTTAAAAAAAAACAGAACCACCAATATGTAATTATTGTAACGAAATTATATCAACCGATCATCTACTATTTAACCCTTAAATGCATGATGATGTATATTTACATCAGTGTTTTCTTCCGTACATAATTTCTAAACGGTAATTCGAACACAGTATGTTTTACTTTTAATAGGTGCTAAAAATATCTATCTTAGTTTTTGAACGCATACTTTCATGATATGACAGTTCACTTTTTTGCTTGTCTAAATTTGACATCTTGGCGCGACACTTTCAAATACACACTTTGGCGGTAAAATTGTAATTTTATTTAGTGAATACTAAATAGTATTATTTTGTGCAAAAAGTGATTTACGAGAGGATAAAGGTAAGATGAACACATTACGTTGTTTTTTTTTAGAATACAATAACAGTTTTTGTAAATATCTGCGGAATAATTGTGATGTAGAAATACATCAATATGCAAAATCGATAAGAAATAGTTTTACTATACGTATAATATATTTTTTTCTTTTTTGACTTATTTGTTATAGATACGTAATTTATTGATTCGAATTTTATAATTATTTTTACAGAATGTCCCGTAGAGTGGCAGATAGAGATATTGAACAACTTCTGGCGGCTTTAGAAGACGGAAATATTTCTGAGGATGGCTTGGAAGATGACAGTGAAGATGAGGAAACCTTTTTTGAGAATGCAAGAGAAATGATTCGAGAATTGGAGGACGAGGAGGCAGAGGATCATGAAGATCCTACCTATAGTGATCCACCACTAGTTCAAGATTTGCCTGGCCCATCGAGTGAAGTTATTTTTTCATTACCCATGCAAGAAGGTCAAGCGAGTTATGTAGAATTTGATAAAAGGAAACTCATTTGGAAAAAAGACAGTTTGATGTATGACGAATCAAAATTAATTCACCAACCAAGCACAACAGACTCTGCTATAACTGAACTCGATACACCATATAAATGTTTTTTGCACTACTTCACACCAGAGTTTCTTCAAAAAATTGTTGATGAAACCAATTTATATGCAGTACAAAAAAACCCTTCAGTATCTTTCAACATTAGTGTTGGGGAGCTAAAAAAATTCATAGGAATTCTTTTATTTATGTCAGTGGAGCATTTCCCTAGTGTACGCTCATACTGGGATTCCAAGTTTGGGTACGATCCTGTAAAGAGCGTAATGCCGGTAAATCGGTTTGAGATGATTAGGAGCTACTTGCATTTCAACGATAACAATGAACATCTTCCGCGGGACCATTCCGATCACGATCGCCTCCATAAGATTCGGCCTGTGATAGAACAGCTAAATACGACATTTTCATCAGTTGCAATAGACCAACGACTTTCTATAGATGAACAGATGTGTTCAACGAAAATTGCACATTTTCTAAAGCAATATTTACCAAATAAGCCTCACAAGTGGGGTTACAAGCTTTATGTTCTCTGTAATCTCATGGGATATGCTTACAGATTTGAGGTCTATTCTGGACAAGAAGAAAACAAAGACAAACCAGCCGATGAGCCTGATCAAGGAATAACAAATAACGTCGTTATACGTTTGGCGAGAGCTATACCAAGGATGAACAATCATATTGTATTTTTCGATAATTTTTACACATCCCTGCCTTTGGTACATTACTTGAATAAACAGGGTATACAATGTGTCGGAACTATTCAGCAAAATAGGCTACCGAATTGTCGACTCCCTGACAAAAAGGAACTAATGAAAACTTCTGTTCCGAGAGGTACATATGAGGAACGCGTTTCTCATTCAGATGGAGTAGACTTTTCGGCCACTGCGTGGAAAGACAATAAAGTAGTCACTCTATTATCAACTTACGTTGGCGCCGAGCCTGTTAGCAAAGTATCAAGATACGACAAGAGGGCTAAACAAAAAATTGACATTCCTTGTCCCAAAATTGTGCAAGAGTACAATATGCATATGGGCGGCGTCGACCTGATGGACAGTTTCTTAGGACGCTATCGGATTCGAGTAAAGAGCCGGAAATGGTACCTACGGTTGTTTTATCACCTACTGGACCTCACGACAATAAACTCATGGGTCCTTCTGAAAACCAATCTAATTGCTAAAGGTGTGTCAAAAAAGCAACTGCCTAATCTTGGGGAGTTTCGCAATTGTTTGGCTGACACACTGTGCAATATAGGTATGTCTGGTGGAAGTAAAAGAGGACGACCCAGTACTTCCTCTCTAGAACGCGAGCTACAAATAAAAAAGCCAAAAGGTCCGCAACATCCGCTTCCGTCAAAAGATGTGCGCGTAGATGGGTTTGAACATTGGCCTGTATTTGCCAATCGATTACGGTGCAAGATGCCCAATTGTAAGGGCACCACACAATGGTCGTGTACCAAATGTAATGTACCGTTGTGTCTAAATCAGAGAAATAACTGTTTCAAAGATTTTCATTCAATACAGTAAGCCTAATTCGAAGACAGTCGTAAAATAGAAATAGTATATAAGCTAGATTATTAATACGAACTGTAATGCATACTGATGTAGATCTACATCAATAAGTTTTTTTATAAAAATATACTTTTTGGAAAAAAAGAAATTTTTTTCTTTATTTTTCCCTTAATCTATATTTAATTAACTACTTGTTTCAATTTATTTTATTTAAAAAGGAAAAATCATGCATTTAAGGGTTAAATGCAAAAGATACCACGCCCAGAGGCAAAAATACAAAATAACATTACCAGCGATCTTAACATCACAGAAACATGTTGAAAATATCCTAAATTACCTAAAAGAAACAAACATCTATCACAAAATATAACCGTCTAGACCCAAAAGAACAGTGCCAAACTGTCGCTAATAACCTGAAGGTTGATGCGACATTAAACACGAATTAAAGTCGACGAGTAGATTATCGCACGAGATTACCTAAAAAAAAGCCTATCTGCATTATTGATTACAATTATAATATGAATGCTGTCGACAAAGTTAACATGACCTTAAGTTCATTACATTGCCTAAGAAAATCAATAAGGTGGCACAAAAAATATTTTTTTCTCATTTACTGGACCTTGCAATATATAACGCTCGCATTATTTATAAACAAATTAGTGAAATAAAAAGAAAAATTTAGCAAATTTTATCTTTTATGCGCAAAAGAAATGCTATGAAAATACCCACGAGACATGGTAAATCAGACAGTTATAACTAAAGATACCGACAATTTACCATTTCGGCTAACGGAAAGGCATTTTAGATCGCTATGTTCCACTCCAAAAGGACTATTTTCAAAACCAAGGCGAAGATGTGTTGTGTGTTCAAAACATAAAAAAAGGAAAGACATACAATACAAATGCAAGGAATGTAACGTAGGTCTTTGCATTGATCAATGTTTTGAATCATATCATGCTCAGGAAAATTATTGATTAAACTTTTAATTTAATGATTTCGTAAATATTATAAATTTGGCAAATATTTATCATTTTAATTTCTAATAAATAATATTAATAAACAAATAAACATTTTATTTATCCTGTAGAAAATCTGTTCATGTATATATGTGCCCATAATTATGAAAACGGTCTAAGTCAAAATTAAAAAAAAAAAACGAGTTTATCAGTTATTTCACATTATATTACTTTATACTAAATTAATTCAATGTAATTTTCACGATATTGTAAAAAATGAACGATTAGATAGTAGTTGTTATTTCAACATTACACGGAATACATTTAGTGTTAATTATGAAAGTGGTCTAAGTCAAAAATTTGAGTTTATTAGTTATTACAAATCAGCCGACGATGATGATGATAACGATGGTAACACATTACTTGAACGAGAAACACAAATTCATTCATGAGTTTGTAAAATATGAACCTTTATATTGTGTTAGCTATTTTGTCACGTTGACCAAAAATATACGGAAATATTAAATTACTTCCATTATACACCACCACTAGACAAGTAACGAAAGAAAAACGAAGATATTATGTGTTCACTACCACCCTACATTCCTCCAGTTTTGCAGGAACATTTTAAGAATCTCAAAACTCACAATGATAAAAGCCTAAAATGATAAAAATGGATTACTTTATAAAAGTAATTAATAAATGTTCATGAATTATTTTATTAAAATTATTGTTTCTAATAAAGCTTATAGTTTTTTTTATCGCTTTAAGTCATTTATAGATCATTCAGTTAATTTTGAAAATGGTCTAAGTCAATTCAAACTCCAAAAACATTTCCGTATGAGATTCACACAAAATTTCACATTCTTAATAAATTTTCATTAATCAAGACTAATAAAATTCTAAATTAAAATATTGCATAATATAAAAATATTTTTTAACTTATTTAAGTGTAATTCATTAAATATCTTGAAACAAGAAATATATATTCCCTATAAAACGTTTTATAAACTAACTTTAGATAAAAAAGATGAATTTCTAACTTTGGATTTATCACCAAAAAGAGGAAGACCTAGGCGTTATTCACAAATATAAATGAATCAGTTATACGCTGGATCTCGACCTGTTTCTTCAACAAAATACAAAGACATGGACTTGCTCAATTATATATATATGGATTATTTACAATCAGGTAAATAAAGATGAAACCATCGCTTTGCTAAATTTTAGACAAAGGATTTGTTTTTCCTGGATAAAAAAATCAGAAAAAAGAGCAAGTAAATCTACTCCAGGGTCCTCAGAAATTCTTTCATAACTTATCAGGTTTGATAATTTGAGTCACTATATGATTAAGAGGGACAAACAAAGGCATTATCAAGAACAATATTGTAAAAAAAATCTTTAACTTTTTGTGGGAAATACGAAAAGACATTTTATACCTTATCATATAAAATAAACTTATATAATTGTTTCAAAAATGATTTAACATTATTTAATTTCTAACCATATATCCCCATTGTCATGTTTATAGGACAAGTAGTGTAACAACAACCATGGATATACTTTTTTAAATTTCATTTTATACTACTTTTTTCCAATGTATTAAGACCTCAATTTAAAGATTTAATCAAAAAACTCCAAATTTTTCCATGCTTGAGAAGTAATGGGTTAATGCCAACACTTTTCTTTGTTCTATAATACCTCTGTAATAGCTGAGAAGTACCAAAATGTATAATGATTTGCTTTTTTTTTTCGTTTTCCAGATTATATACAATACCTTTGTATGAAACAACTAGTAGCCCGTGAATGAAATAACAATAATGTAGGAGATGAATAATCGCTGCGCGAGGACTGCGACAAAAACATGTCCTCGTCAGCTAATAGGACGCGCACCAACGTGTAAACAAGGCATCGGCGCGTGCGATGGGTGACCAACCGCAAAAGCAAATGTGAGAAAGAAAGTGTGAGTGTGAGAGAGAAGAAAACATAAAAGGCAATAACCGCAAGGTGCCGAAATTTTGTACTTAAACCGCGAAACAACGGAGGAGTGATCATCTTTGTAAAGCGAGAATAGCGAACAGCAGTAAATATTGAGAGATAGTGAGTATAGCGAGTATATTGAGGAAAAGCGAGATTTACACTTATTTGACAAAAAAAACCTAATTATTACACCTACCACACGTGGGATAATTATCTTAACAAATAATACAGAACAAAATCCTACAATAATAATAATAATAATAATAACATATTAATGTTACTATCACAGCAAAAAACTTATGAACAAAATATTGAAGTAAGATAAATTATGCAGTCAATCAATTTAACCATGAAAAATTATGGTGCAAAACTTATTCTGTTTTAATATTTTTCTCACACCTAAGAAAAAACTGTATCCATACAATAAAAAAATAGTTCTGTTCCTTAAAATTAAAGACCTAAATCAAAAAGCCTATTTTGATTTTGTTAGACTTCATTTAACACAACAAAAACATTTCTCCTGAAAATTATTGTCACTGATTCAACGTTACTCCTCACTATACTTTCTTGAGTTGTGCCACTTTTATTGGATATGTGCAATATGATTTATATTCCCGAATATATTTAATGTATATACAGGGTGTCTCAGGTTTTAATATTCAAACTTTTTTAGAGCATTCTATGGCACAAAATGAGAAAAATATGTTATGTAAACATAGGTCATATAGAGCTTTATTAAGAAGTTATAACAAAAATTCAATGTAGTAGCACGGAAGAAATTTTGCAAATATCTAGGAACCTAAGACCGAGCGACAGTTATATGTATAGGAAAAAGTTGTTCAGAATACTCTCTTGTATAACATATTTCAGAATCATTAAAATCGCAGTTGAGACCCCTAAAGCAAAGAATTAGCTATTTCTTAGTGTTTAAACATGTCCGCTTGAATCTATTCACATGCCAGCCCACGTTGCGATCCTCACAGGCTATTATTGGTGAAAATTCGTTTCAATGTTTGGTGACCTCAGATAGTAAACATAGCTTACATGAACACACTGAAAAACACAATACTGTTGATCTATCGAAGCCAATGCTCGCTGTAACAGCAAGTTGATTGCTATTCTTATTCTGAATTTTTGTTTTAACTTCTTAATAAAGCTCTATATGACCTATGTTAAATAACATTTTTTTCTTACTTTGTGCCATGGAATACACAGACAAAGTTTGAACATTAAAACCTGGAACATCCTGTATATAAAAATTATGCATAGTTTCTATATTGCTTCACAGAAACAGAAGCGAAAAGAACCTCAGTATCATTGTATCACTGACTAAACATACAACACAACAGAAATTGTATCAATTTTCTAATCTCTGACATTTGATTGTACTTCTCAATGGTTGCAAGAGACAAAACAAGAACACAATGATTACTTTCTAATGTACTTATACCAAATACTTATGGATAGATAAAACTACCTACCTGAAAATTATCCATGTCATTGTTTGGTCACTGTGACCAAAATGGGTCAAAATTAACTCGGGTCAAATTAAAGAAAATGGGAAATAACCACTCTAACTACTTTACAACTTATGCGATATCAGAATCTGGATAAATAACAGCAGAAAACTTTTATAGGTAGCTGATAAATTTTTATTATAGACAACTTAATAAAAAAGTATATGAAAAAGATGTTAATAAATCAATGATTCTGTTTTTCGATAACCATGTACTTCATTTATCCTAACCTGCGAGTAAATTTCGTTTTGCAAATACGGTTGTCTTCTTAACTCTACCATTTAATAAAAAAATTCATCACACAACAAATGAATGTTACATTATCGTATCGTTTGAAAGCATAATGGCAAAAGAAATATGAAAACATAGGCTTGAAAGTAACACATTGAATCTCAACAAACTAGAAATTGGCTCATTATTAAACAAGTTTTGAATCACACGGATATAATTACAATTTTTAAAGGACAAGTTTCAGGCCTGTGGTTTATATGCACTTTGTTCTCAAACAATACATTATAAAAGTGTTTTAAAACAGCTGTCTACAGCAATGAATAATAAAAAAAATACTCATTAAACATAAATATCTGAAAAGCAACGAATAAGCACATTCATCCAACTTACATGAGAACGTTCAAATTGAATGAATTTAGGAAGATATAGCAAGGACAATAGCAATACAAAATAACCATTATGTTTTTAACAGCAAATGCTGATTGCTGTCAATACTAGAAATCTAGAATCCTATCATGACCTACGTAACACTTAAATTACCTGAAATAAAAATTACTCTTTAATCCATATTTTACCACTTAAATGGATAACATATTATATACTCATTAGATAGATAATTTCCTTTTCAAATGACTGTTACTGAAAGTTAAGATAAAAGAAAACATTTACATGACAAAACAAAGATGTTATTATTGATAAGTTAATATATTTGAAATGTAAAACAGCAGCTCATAGCCACCTCAATTTAGTACATAAAGGTAATAACAAAAGAAGGTAATAAAAATTATTATACTAACAATCACACTGTAAATATAAAATCAAATATTAAAATAGTATTTTAAGTCTTTCTGCTTTCACCAAAACAAGTTCTTCCAAAAAGATGCAAAGAAATCAAAGAGAAACTTTTATGTGTTATTTCTTCTACAAAATGGTGGACATTAAAAAAGCTGAAAGAAAACTTGAACAAAAGTGTGAAAATTAATATAGAAGATTACATTCGACAAGGTAGTTAACAAAAAAAGAAAATAAAGGAAGACAAGCTAAGAAAAATTTGACTACAAAGAAAAAAGCTTTAATATTTATGAACGAAAACAGTACTGAATAGATAAATATCACCAAAAAGATAGAATTTAAGAAAAAAGATAAAAGATAAAATGAAGATATTATAATAATAAAGAAAAGTATCTTATTAATATAATGCAGTAGGAAATATATTATAGTTAAATTTTGTAATATGTTTTGGAATTAGTTGCAGTAATAAATTTTTTCCAATTAGAATTATAAATTTCTCTGTTCTGTATAATATGACATAATAACAAAAATTTGTATTCCAACATGAATTTTATGTTCCGTAATTCAAAATTAATCTAATTTCATTTATACAAAACAATTGACTTCCTATGCTATTTTATCATTATCACTGAGTGTGTCAATATTCTTAAAATGAATCTGCATTATTTGAAATTTGCAGAAGTTGTCTAACCTAAGCAGATATTTGTTTCATACGGATCATTAAACAGAGGTATAATTTTTGAATTGCGAATTTTGAAAATTGGGACACAGTAATTAGTGATATGATATTTGGCAATTGAGGCAAAGATTTTGTTTCATATTTTGATAAATATTTATTTCTACCATTAACAATATGATACCCAAAAATTAATATTAGTAGAAAAATACTAGTCAACTCTTCAGCATAAATATTATACAATAAATCAAATAGCATGAAAATATTTGCAAACTGCCACTAAATGTGCAGTAATCGGTACTTTAATGTATTCCATATTGCTATTTTTTCACAAAAGCTAGCAAACTTCTGCATTGTATGCCAAATACAAAATTCTTAACATAATAAGCCACGTGTTCGCATCCAATTCGTTACATTCAAAGCAGTGTGGTAATACACGATGTATAACAAAACGATTATTTGATATGATAAATTTATATTACTTACTATAATTGTGTTTCCCGTCCGAATTCTAGATACCCTGCAGATCTGCCGGACATCATTATTGATGAATCTTCAACAGTGAATAAAGACATCACAGCTTTTGCGATACGTAGAAGCTAAATATATTTAGAGACCTAAAACGCAAATCGCGACTCGCGGTTAACTAAGCGAACACGTGGGCAACACCATCCCTAGCGCAGATAATATGCGTCGCACATGCGTATGCGCAGAGTTTCAAGTGTTAGTAAAGTATTTTATTCGTTTATAAAAGCTGAATGTGTGATTACCTTACACCAAAAACAGAATTACACCAAAATTAGACTTCTTAATACGTAATAACATTTATTATTATAATGCACGCGGTTCATTTAATTAAAATTCTTCTCCTTCAAGTCCTAAATAAATTTTATGTAAACTTACCAACTATTCGTCTGGATCTGGATTGCAAACAAAAATTTGTGCTATAATTTTGAAAGTACTAACATAACAAGACCGAACTCTCTCGCGACCAAAATCCGAATATCCTTTGTCACGTGAAACGACACGAGAAGCACAGAAACAAGTGAAGAACGTCATGACGGAATTGGCCGCTAACGGTTTCGATGCGTTTTGACACCATAACTACCAATAGTAGATAAAAAACTAAATTCTCCTTACTATCAATTCGCTAATTCCTCATTCAATAAAATTATCAGGTATTTATATACTTAATTATTCATTATATTTAAATAATTTGTAGATGAAAATATTAGACGATTAAGAAGGTATACTATAAGAATTGAAAACATTTAATATATATATCAAATCAAAAAATATGCTGCATTATCATTATAACGTAATAGATTTAAAATAATCTTCGTATATTCTAATTTATCTTCTACCGTTGTTAACATAAAGAAATATTTAAAAGCATCCCAATTAGCCAGAAGTCTGACAACGCATTTATGTATTGTTTATGTTTATGAGCTATTTGGCTATCGGCAATCTCAAAAATTCTGATGTTTTCTACATTGAAAAAATTATAAAACTTGCGTAAATTTGTACTTCGTTTTGGACGCACTTAACATCGCTTTTCATACGGTCCACCCGGCATACAAAGTATATTGATGCTGTTGCTGACCGTTGTAACGTGTTTAAAAAAACAATAGACAAGCGGCCACCAGATACTCTCGGCAACTGACGCAACCGCGCACATACGATACATAGTAAGTAAAATTCAATGTAGACCCAGTAAAAATATTTTGCGAATATTTCGAAAACTAAGGTTGACCGCCATATACATGCAGAGGAAAAAGTTATTTCAAATCTTATATTTTACAATGTATCCCAAAATCATCGCAATTGATGGGTAGGACAAATTTCTCAATAATTACTGTACATTTTTTGCATGCCCATTCCTTGGTTCTATCGTGCTTTACTATTTTTACCTAGTGTGGAGATCAGCCTTATTGCCGTCCCCCACTCCGTCCAAGCGAAGCGATGCGAATGGCCAGAAAGAAGAGAGGTCCTAGAGTCGAGCGGTTAGTTTCAACACTAGTATCTCTTGCAATAGAGATAAACATAATTTGGCGCGTAAATTTCACCGTTGCATGTAGTTACGATACTATGCAGTAACATGTTTTACATTCATAACATGGACCGAGGAAACACTAATATAATATGAATGAGAAACGTCGCTTGATTTCGAAGCAAATAGAGATTATCGTATCGGAATTTACAAAATAATTCGTTTAGGAATCTCTTCAACTCCGTGCGAAAGAATTTACCTCCACAACGAAGACTACATTACATAATACTCGAGCAATCTTTAACAGTCTCCCACTTTTTTCCATGTAGTTTTTCGACTCACTTTTTCCGCTCAATCGTTCTTTTAATATTAGTTCAGTTTAATTTTAATTGTTGTCTAAATCTAAGGTCGCAATACTGAGGTTGCAACGTTATTCTCACATCGAATTTGTATGTATGTAGATTTAAGTATCATATTCATAAAGCTAGCGTTTTCGTTTATAATTTCTGAGTTTCTACAAAATCACAAATCGAATTCTTTAACACCTTTTTTATTACTAAAATTCATATAATTATGTATTTTTTTGAGGTGATCACGGATGTTGGTTTAATAGATGGAATAAATACTTTCCTAACGCTTCAAACTCTGCGCATGCGCATATTCAAGGCATATTACTTCCCCTAGGGTGGCGTTGCTCATGTGTTCACTGCGTTTGGCTGTGTGTTGAATTTTAAACCTGTAAGTGCATTCATTTTCTACATAATGCAAAAGTTCCAAGGTTTCCATCCGTTGTTGAAGATTCATCAATAATGATGTCCGGTAGATCTGCAGGCTATCAAGATTTCGGACGGGAAACAATAATTATGGTAAGTAATATAAATTTATCATATCAAATAATCGTTTTGTTATACATCGTGTATTACCACACTGCTTTGAATGTAACGAATTGGATGCGAACACGTGGCTTATTATGTTAAGAATTTTGTATTTGGCATACAATGCAGAAGTTTGCTAGCTTTTGTGAAAAAATAGCAATATGGAATACATTAAAGTACCGATTACTGCACATTTAGTGGCAGTTTGCAAATATTTTCATGCTATTTGATTTATTGTATAATATTTATGCTGAAGAGTTGACTAGTATTTTTCTACTAATATTAATTTTTGGGGAGCATATTGTTAATGGTAGAAATAAATATTTATCAAAATATGAAATAAAATCTTTGCCTCAATTGCCAAATATCATATCATTAATTACTGTGTCCCAATTTTCAAAATTCGCAATTCAAAAATTATACCCCTGTTTAATGATCCGTATGAAACAAATATCTGCTTAGGTTAGACAACTTCTGCAAATTTCAAATAATGCAGATTCATATTAAGAATATTGACACACTCAGTGATAATGGTAAAATAGCATAGGAAATCAATTGTTTTGTATAAATGAAATTAGATTAATTTTGAAATACGGAACATTAAAATTCATGTTGGAATACAAATTTTTGTTATTATGTCATATTATACAGAACAGAGAAATTTATAATTCTAATTGGAAAAAATTTATTACTGCAACTAATTCCAAAACATATTACAAAATTTAACTATAATATATTTCCTACTGCATTATATTAATAAGATACTTTTCTTTATTATTATAATATCTTCATTTTATCTTTTATCTTTTTTCTTAAATTCTATCTTTTTGGTGATATTTATCTATTCAGTACTGTTTTCGTTCATAAATATTAAAGCTTTTTTCTTTGTAGTCAAATTTTTCTTAGCTTGTCTTCCTTTATTTTCTTTTTTTGTTAACTACCTTGTCGAATGTAATCTTCTATATTAATTTTCACACTTTTGTTCAAGTTTTCTTTCAGCTTTTTTAATGTCCACCATTTTGTAGAAGAAATAACACATAAAAGTTTCTCTTTGATTTCTTTGCATCTTTTTGGAAGAACTTGTTTTGGTGAAAGCAGAAAGACTTAAAATACTATTTTAATATTTGATTTTATATTTACAGTGTGATTGTTAGTATAATAATTTTTATTACCTTCTTTTGTTATTACCTTTATGTACTAAATTGAGGTGGCTATGAGCTGCTGTTTTACATTTCAAATATATTAACTTATCAATAATAACATCTTTGTTTTGTCATGTAAATGTTTTCTTTTATCTTAACTTTCAGTAACAGTCATTTGAAAAGGAAATTATCTATCTAATGAGTATATAATATGTTATCCATTTAAGTGGTAAAATATGGATTAAAGAGTAATTTTTATTTCAGGTAATTTAAGTGTTACGTAGGTCATGATAGGATTCTAGATTTCTAGTATTGACAGCAATCAGCATTTGCTGTTAAAAACATAATGGTTATTTTGTATTGCTATTGTCCTTGCTATATCTTCCTAAATTCATTCAATTTGAACGTTCTCATGTAAGTTGAAAAAATATTAAAACACATGGAATAAGATTTGCACCATCATTTTTCGTAGTCAGATTTACATGATTTATCTTACTTCAATATTTTGTTCACAAGTTTTTTGCTTTCATAAAAGCATTGATATGACTTGGCATGCTTTCAATGAATGTTAAGCAGAAATCAGGTGAAATTATATATGTAAACTTTATTTTCATCCTCTGCGGCCAACTGAAGGAACTTGGTCTTAGAGCCCTTACTAACACATTCTCCCCTACATCCATAGCCTACGATACCAATACTTAAACTAATCAGCAATTTATAACTAAATAAAATGAATAACATTCAACTACAAAATACAAATTATATTACGCTTAAGTACTAAATATATACTCTGAAGTAAAAAAACAATTGAAATACAGTAAAACCTGTTTTTGTGCGGTGGATAGGGACCGCATAAAAGAAATCGTACAAAAAAATATTTGGAAATTTTATAAATACTTACATATAATAAACAACTTTGTACGATATACTACCTAAAATTTTTGTTATGCGGCGGACAGGGAACGCATAAAAAAAGTCGCACTTAGAAAACACATCAATTATTTACGAAATAGATGAGAGAATGCTTTCAATTAAATTAAATAATTAAATTAGACCTGGAAAAATTGTAAAAACATTTAATTCTTCATTGTATATATACATGGAGAAGTTTTCAAATTGTACATTAAATAGTTCGCTGCTACTCGTCGTAATCCAAAACGCGCATCTTCTTGCGACGAATTGGTCCAAAATCGCTTTCGTCGCTTGAAGATAGAATTGTGACAACGGTCGATTGTTTGTAAACGTCACGATAGCGATACATACGCGATCTCAATTCTTTTTGAAGTTTCAAGCATCTTTTTGCATTAGTATCTGTTTTAACCCTTTCAGACCTGAATTATTTTTTTGTGTCCATTGAATCTAAAAAAAAAATTGTAGCTAGAGTAGAATAAAAATAGTAAGGAAAAATTTATGAAAAAAAACCTGGTTGTCAGGTTTTTCAGAAAAAATAGTTTTTCTTTTTGTGTACAAATGTGCACATCCGTCTTACGTAATGCTCAGACTACTGTTTAAGAGGTTTCATTGGAATTATAAAAAGTTTAATTTATCAATGTTTTTATTAGGAAATATAAAATTAACAAAACTTAAGTACAATTCTTATAATTATTAGCAAAAAAAGATTTCTTCTTTGGGATAGGCAACTAATTGGCACATGGGTAAATCAGTCATTCGACCCATTCAAAAAGCATGTTTCATAAGTTTACGTATGAAATGCTAAGAAACAGTTTTTATCTTTGGTAAGGCAAAGGTGAACTTTGCATTTTATACATTTAATCCTGGTTCTTCCCTTGCATCCGACCATTTTGCACCGTGTCCCAAGTCCCTCATCATGCGCAGGGAAATGCCCAACACCGTCTCTTGCTATATCCGCTACAGGGCGAACCTCTCCTGGTCTTCTGGGAATAATTTGCGGTATTGGGCTACTGCCACTGGGCCGTCCTCTTTTACCGATGATAATTTTATTCCTCAACACCAGACTTTCAGCCACCTGACGACGAAAGTGAAGCAACGTGAGTTGTTTATTCTTTGCTATGTTTAGCAACGCATTGTCAGTTTGGTATTCTCGGTACGCCTGCACTACAGCTAAATCAGAAGCATGAAATATCATCCGAAGAGTCCATTTTTTTGATTTTATGAAGGTTCTGTAGTAGCTCATGCATTGATCGAAAAGGTCAACTCCCCCCATTGCGTGATTGTATTTCCTGACCACTTCGGGACGTTCAACGTCAATAAATTTCTTGTCTTTCTTACACCACCTCTTGACTAAGTCTTTTTCACCAATACCAACAAAATTAGAAGCAAGATGGGTAATCTTATTATCCAGCCACTTGACCACAGTTACATCTTCGTCAAAACTACTTACTTCTTGAGAAAATCCTCGAGGCTTTTTATTCATGTCTTTATCGCTTAGTAGCGATGGTTTGGAGAATCTATTTATACGAGCTGTGCATGCAGCCATAATGCCTTTTTGTTTCATAATTTGTAATATATGATATGACGAGAAGTAGTTGTCAAAGTACAGTTCGTGGCCCTTGCTTTCTCCAATTCTCTTAGTGAGATGAAGGACAATAGCTGCACCATATCCAATTTTTTTCGTCAAATTATTATCAAGTTCTGGACTAGAGCTTTGATAAAGTAGAAAATCATAGGCTTGCCCATGTTTACCACATAAAAAAAATATCTTCAGTCCCCATGGACAAGGTTTACCTTTTATGTATTGTTTGGCAACATGTCTCCCAGTGAAAGGAACCATCTGCTCATCAACACAAAGTTCTTTTTCAAGCGGTAACTCTAAACATCGATTCCTAACAGCATCAAATATTGGTCGAACTTTGAAAAATGCATCTTTGCAACCAGCTGGTATTATTGTATTATCAACAAGGTGTAAAGTATTACGTAATTCAAAAAAGCGATCCCGTGCCATATTCTCTGAGAACAAGGGTATGCTAATTCCAGTTTCCCAGTACATTTTCAAGCAAGGGTAGCTAAATATACCAGTAGCTAAATGTAACCCAAATAAAATTTCTATTTCTTGTGTAGTAGTAGGTTTATACCTGGGTTTATTCGAATGTATTGCGTATATGTTAGTCATTTCAGCCATAATTTCAAATAATTGTTTTGGCACGTACCGAAAGTAATAATCAACTGGGGCTTCAACTGTAGGGTCAATTGATATTGGTGGAAACCAATCTGATGAGATTGTGTTTAGGAGTTCCCTATGTCTCCACCTAATGTTTTGTTTAGGCGTAATATTCTGAAGTATATTTTCATGAGAGGACTCTATTTCTGTTGTCGGTGGTACTTCGAGAACCACTTCATCGCAGGTGTCAGTAACTCCTGGATCATTCGTTCCAATCCACGATGAGCTGGGCCCTTCATCTTCGTCAGAGTCGGGTGGGAATACCTCTCGTTGGTTTTGATTGATGACATCTGCGCCAACTCTGACAGACTGCAACTCTCTTTCAGATGTAAATCTAAACGGCTCTTCGTCATCAGACGATAGCTCCATATCGGAAAGAGTTCCAGCCAATATGGCTTCCAAGGCGTCCGGTGAAAACATATCGGTGTTTTTTTTATCTGAAAATGTAAAAAAAAAAAATTATCTCTACATACAACATATATTTTATATAGCATCAACAACAACCACAATAATAATATAGTTACAAACATATTCAAAATAGATTTTGCAAATACAGCTAGAATACTTCAGCAATCGTAAATACATCGTTTAGGCCTGATGTGTACATTTGGGTACAAATATAAAAATTGTGATAATTGATACAAAAATAGAATAATAAACTCAAATTATATGTTACTTATGACCTTAGGAATATAACACATCAATTCATATTTTTGCAGTGCGTATATTTAGCTATTTCCTACTTTTTAGACATAAAAATGACGAGCTTACCTACAGAGCTCCAACTTCGGTCAGCCACTGATCAAACCATGTCGAAAAAGTCACAAAGAATGCCAAGAGATGGCGTTAATAGTATACATTTTTGTAGTTTATAATGTGGACATATGAACACAAGCGTTCTCAATTGCACTTTTAGCGAAATAAATACCAATTTTTTTTTTATATTTTATGTGTACATTTGTGTACGCCAGGTCTGAAAGGGTTAAGAAAATGCGTTTTCAAGTTTTTAGAAATCTGGATCCCTGCATATATTTTATCTGCTGTAATAGATTCCGGTTCTTTCTGTCCATTTTCATAATTTATCAAATTATTGATTATGTCACTATCATTGATAGTTTGGTCCTCAATCATTTCGTCTACATCATTTTCGCCGAAAGTATCAAAGCCTTCTCCGCTAATGTTATGTGCGAGCGCAATAATTTCAGATAATAACGTAGACACGTTTTCGGTTACATTTCGATTAATTACAGATTCAGGCCAGATCGCATTCCAGCATGAATTTAATGTGTGTTGTTTTATATGACCAGTCTAAAATTGAGAATTTTTTCCAAACTTCAGTTAGGCTTAATTCACCGTCCTCTAGCATTCTCAGAATGTAGCTAAAAGTTAATTTAACATAATGTTTCTTAACTCTTTGCACTCGGCACGATTCTGGATGCTGGCTACGAGCTACTCGACGCTACTTTGCGGCGGTAACGTCCATTTACAGACCCCAGTATTATTTAGTATAATTTTGGAACCAAGCAACGTATTATAATGATATTGGACTTATGTGAATTGGGTGACATCGAGGAATGTATATTCGCAAAAAAATCAATACTTTATTGTTTATAATTTTGTACACTGTGATAAATTTTGAAACACTCCTCAATATGCATTGCAGGCTGATTTGTGTACGTTTGGCAATAATACGTTGCTTGACGCCAGCCATCAGGTGTTTTCCTGTTGGAACAAACTATACAGGGTGTTAATCTACCTCTCGACCGAAATGAAATGGGGGGTTCTAGACGTTGAAATAACATGAAAATCAAGAGTGACGAAATTTCGTTAAACGCTTCGTTAATTAGTTATTAGCAGTTAAAGATTGTCCCAAATCAGCTAATCCGCTGCAGCGCCGTCCGTTGGGCTGGCCGCTCACAGGCGAATTCAGGACCGTATCGAAGTTTTATAACCTTTACCTGTGGGGCGCTGGAAAACTTGTTTGTCACGGGTAATTCAAAATCAAAACTTCAGTCACTTTCCAAAATGTTGAATGACATTAAACCTGCTTACTCGCAAAATCCACAAGAGCATGTCAAAATTTGCCCATTGGGATTTTCGAGTAAAGAGTGTCAATGATCTCTTAAAGCAGATAGTACACTGCCCAAAAATGAAGCACCCACACGCATTTAAATCGCGATTGTCCCTTTCGCAGTGTTCAAAAACTACACAACACGCACACGCACCGCGATTGTCCCGTCCGCAGTGTCCACACTAAAAATTCATTTGCGTTACAGCAGATGCTCGAAATGTCCTCCATTCTCCTGTAAACACAATTGTAATCGTGTTTTGAAATTGTTGTGTAGTTGTTGATAATCAGCTACAGTGTGGATTATGCTTGCTGTAAACACAACACGTTGCTGTAATTCCTGCAGCGTGTTGACTGGCGTTGAATATACCGGTGTTTTTAAATAACCCCAGCCGTAGAAATCCAATGAATTTAAATCTGGAGGTCGTGCTGGCCAAGGTACGGAACCTCTTCTTCCAATCCACTTAGTATCAAATGTGGAATTTAAATAGTCCCGTACTGCAACTGTCGAATGTGGCGGTGCTTCGTCTTACATGTATCACATATTTCGTCGTACAGATAGTGGTACATCAGACAGAAGTTCAAGGAGTTGTTCTTTCAGGAATTCAATATACGATTGACCTGTTAAACGATTCGGCAAAATAGCAGGTCCGACGATCGTATTACTAAGAATTCCTGCCCATACATTTGTAGAAAATTGGCGCTGTAAGTGTGTTTGTACCAACGCGTGTGGGTTTTCGGTTTCCTAGACATGTTCGTTTAGAATGTTAAATATCCCACGTCTGTTAAACGTTGCTTCATCTGTAAAATGAATGCAAAATACAAAAGCATTATCTTTTTGAATTTGTTGCATCATCCATGTACAGAAATTTCGTCTGTGTTCGTAATCACGCTCTTCTAATTCTTGTACCCGCTGATAATGATACGGGTGTTTCCCATTTTGCCTTAATATGTTCCATATAGTCACATGACTAACGCTTTCCGTAGCCGCAATTTCTCGTGTGCTTTATGTTGGATTATCTTCAACACATTGTAAGATTCGGCGGTCTACATTATAATCTCGCTGATCGTGCCCGCCAGTATTCTGATACGCAACCGATTCAGTATCGCGAATACGTTGATCTATGCGAATGGAAGTCTTCCTATTCGAGGGAGTTCTGTGCGGAAATCGTTCGCAGTAAATCTGACGAGCTTTTGTAGCGTTACGTTTTGTCTCCCCATAGCAGAGGTGCATGTCTGCTAATTCGCTAAACGTAAATTTTCCAGTCATTCTATTTTTCTATCTCCTCTTTTGTCTCCCCTCTTCTCTCTTCTCTCGCACTCACACAACGCACACCACACACGTGACACAAAATACACTCACAACTATATTTTATTTAAAATTAAATAAAAAAAACTGTTATTTAAAAGAAATTAACTATAACTAGGAACAATCTAAAAAAGCGTTTTTAGAGAAGTCGAAAAATAATTCCGCTAGTTAACTATTGGGTAACTATAAGGAAACTTACTAAATTCTGTATTCCTCTTTTACAAACCTTATTCGTTATTCTATTCACTGTTATATACATTACGTAAAAGAAGTACCCGGAATTTATAAATAACACAAAAACTACTTATTTATTCATCCAAATTTATTTTGTCGCCTTCAAAATAGGACCCATCTGAAGCAATACACATACTCCAACGCTTCTCCCAGTCTTCAAAACATTTTTCGAACGCTGACGAAGGTATAGCCTTCAGTTCCTCCTGTGATTTCGGTTTTATCTCTCCGATCGACTTAAAACGCCTTCCCCGAAGAGGTAATTTGAGTTTGGGAAATAGGAAGAAGTCACAGGGGGCCATATCTGGTGAATACGGTGCTTGATCGATAACATGTGTTGAATTTTTAGTCAAAAATTCGCGTACCAAGATCGATGTGTGCGACGGAGCATTATCGTGATGCAAAATCCAAGAAGTGTTTTTCCACACATCTGGTCGTTTCCGGCGAATATGTTCACGCAAGCGCCTCATCACACTCAAATAATATTCTTTATTGACAGTTTGTCCATCCGGAAGGAATTCCGAATGAACAACACCACGATAATCGAAGAAAACCGTAAGCATAACCTTAATTTTTGTGCGACTTTGACGCGGTTTTTTAGGTTTTGGTTCATTTTTGAAGCGGTATTCCGAAGATTGTTGACTTATTTGCATGTTGTACTCATAAACCCATGTTTCATCCCCAGTTATGATACGTTTCATGAAGGTAGAGTCACTAGAAGCTCGTGAAATCATGTCTTCAGCAATCATTTTTCGATGCACCTTTTGCAAAAAATTGAGCTCTTTCGGAACAAGTCGTCCAGCGACGCGTCTCATGCCCAAAACTTCAGACAAAATGTTATGCACGGACATCTGAGACATTTGCACTTCACGAGCCACCTCTCTAACACTCAGGCGACGATTCTCGATCACCATTTTCTTGACTTGTCCAATGTTTTCGTCAGTAGAAACCGTTGATGGCCGGCCGGAACGCGGCAAGTCTTGAATATCTTCTCGATCTTTTTTTAAATGACTTATACCATTCGTAAGTTTGGGTTTTTGAGAGACATGATTCACAATAAGCTTTTTGCAACATTTTTAACGCTTTGGCGCAAGAAATTTCGTTAAGAACGCAAAATTTAAGACAAATTCTTTGCTCCATAGTTTTCTGCATTATAAAAATCGCAGAACGCTCTCGAGATTGACTGACATAAATAATTGCTGTGGACACACTGATGGATATATTACGATCAAACTCAGCGAAACAACTGAGTGCAGTGATGCCAACTCACATGAAAAAATCTGTTTCAATACATGCATCGTGGGACTTGCAAATGAGAAATTCCGGATACTTTTTGTACACAATGTAATATTGGGTTAATCGTTAACGACGGAGAGCACGCACGCCATTTTGACAGACATTGATACGCCGTATATACGGATGACACGGCAAGCTTAACCCTTCTTTGCATGATTTTTTCTATTTTTTTAAAATAAATCATGGTGATGTAATTAATGCTCTAGATTAAAGGAAAAATATTTAAAAAAATCCTAGTGTAAATAAAAATATGTATTATGTAAAAGACAATATGATGGAAATTTACATCATCATGCATTGTCACATATTTAGCTCAGTACTAAATAAATAAAAAAATATAGTTTACTCAATCTTCTTTATTCTTTATGATAATTTAAAAAACAATTATTATTCTTATTTAAGCACAAATTGACGCCACATTTATTACACGAAATTGTGGAATAGCCTTTACATTTGGGAAATTTGCACCGGAGTGACCCACCTACTTGTGGCCAATGTTCAGCACCATCTTTTCTTATATCTTTTGGAGGTGGTGGAGCTGGAGAACCTTTTCTTTTTTTTTATTGTAATTCTTCTTCTAGTACACTGGTACTAGGACGCCCTCTTTTAGCTTCTTTGGTGGTTCCTCTGTTGCATAGCACAAAGGCCAATTCATTTCTGAATTGGCTCATTGTAAGCAGACTCTTTTTAGGTTCACCTCTTTCTTGAGCATTTTTTTTATAAACAATCCAAGAGTTTATAATAGCTAAATCAAATAGATGAAAAAAAATACGCAAATACCACTTTTTAGACCTCATTTTTATATGATTTCTGCCCAAAAAGCTATCCGTGAGATCTACTCCTCCCATATGTTTATTGTACTCTTGGACAATAAACGGGCAAGTAATATCAATTTTTCCTTTTACTATCCTGTCAAATCTATTGACTTTAGTTACAGGCAATGCTCCACAATAAGAAGATAACAGGGTTACTATCTTATTATCTTTCCAAGCCACACAACTCAAATCTATACCATCATGCATAGACACTCTTTCCTCAAAACTACCTCTGGGCACAGATTTTTTCATGAAATTTTTCTTCTCTGGAAGTTTATTATTTGGTATCCTGTTTTGTTTCACAGTTCCCACTGTGTGAATTCCTAATTTAGCTAAAAAAACTACCAATGGCAAAGAGGTATAAAAATTATCAAAGTATATGATGTGGTTTTGCTTTCTTGGCACTCCTAGAAGCAAACGAACTACAACATTTCCTGTTGCACCAAGATCTGGTTCATCTGGGAGTTTCTCTGTATTCTCTTGTCCAGAATATATCTCAAACTTGTGGGCATATCCCATCAAATCACAGAGAACATATAATTTGATTTGAACATATTATTTTGAGTGAACCCACCAACGCATCTTTCTAATAACTTTTTATTGCTGAGATCTGTATAAATAGGATGTATTGCTTGAGAAACGTCATCTGAAAATGCTGGGTAGTCGTGTTTGAATGAAGATAATTCATTTGCAGCTGCTGCGCGCTGCCAAGAGCACCATGATTCCGGTCCGGTCGGGCACTTCTCGTGTTGAGGATTTGCGTCTGTTGAACAATAGTGATAATATGTAGCCCATATGGCATTGTACATATCTTCTATAGAGTTGCAATTTCTTCTAATTGCTAATCCATAATAAACAGTCAGCTTATCAATCATCTTGCCGGTTAGATTGCCTTTTCCACCAAGACGTTTTATTTGTCGTTGTTTTCCTCCTTTGTTTACACTCTCCACATTCTTTCTGACACATTCTCGGAGTCGCGTGCCCATTCTTTTCTGAACGTGTCCGATGCATTCCTTCTTATTTACTTCTTCGTCGTCGTACGGTGCAGAATTCACAATTCCAGAATAGGTTTTAGAATCGCCGTCTCCGATCTAATTTTTATATTGCACTCCAAATTTAGCGACTGACCGCTGAAACATTTCTACTACTGCATCTACTTCCATTTTTCCTGCAGAACCTGTGTGATTTGCGCAGCAATTGTCACGATGGCTTTCATACCACTCAGTATACTCTGCAGTGTTTAGTTTTTCCTTCCGTACTTCACACTGCTTGCAATATGAACTTTTTATCAAGACATCTATGATTTTTCCAGAGTAATACCCAATTAGCGATGCCACGCCATATAATGATGAATATCCTCGTTTCTTCCACGTACCATCGCCAGATACAGTTAATTTTGTACATTCAGTTTCCCCTTGATCTGCAGCGGTAAGATCTTTCTCGGTCTTGCATGCTTGTTGGAAAAGATTTTCCGCGGCTGTTTCTACGCATTCATGTATATTCTTCATTATAATGTCATATGAATTGTGTGTGATAAAGGCTGGCATATCCATGAGTCCACAAAATTTTTGCGCGCCTTTCAGTCCTAATCCGAGAACTCTCATTACGAATAAAAATCGCCTGTTTATCGCATAAGAATGCTCGATAAACGGACACGAATTGATTGAGCGATCGGCACATTTGTTGCAAATCAAAACGATTTTAAAACCCAGTCCTCGTTCAGCAATAGTGTTAAATTTAATTTTCCCATCACAACTTTGACATTTTACGTATTCAGAAATCGCTGCAAATACCGTTATAAAATTCAAGATTCTATATTCCACTGTTGAATCGCGCGGAACATCGATGTGCTGTTGCATCTTCAATTTTTTGCTACACGAACTAAAACTGCCTTTGCTCGTCTCAGCAGTTTGCGGATTAAAAACGTTTTTCCTCTTTTTTCGCCTAGATTTCTGCACCTTCCCAGATGATCTCTTTTCTCTACTACAATTCATTTTCATAAACTAATTTCACAGACGCACGACTTTACAACTCGACTGCACTGCTTATACTGACGATCCTCTCCAGTAACGCCCGTTTGGGAAGAGAAAGCGTTAGAATTTTACACAGACATAACAGGAATACTACTACATTGACTTACAACAATAGAAAAGATCCCAAAAGGGACGAAGCACCACGCAGGTAGAAGCTGCGCGGCCACTGGCGCTCGGCCACAGCCGCTCGGGCACTGCACGCTCTCCACTATTTCGGTTGCTGTGTCGAAAATATTCGTCGGATCGACTTGAAAATTTGTGTGTACATTCTTGAATGTATGTACAATAAGAAAATGCAATAAAAAAAAATCGATTTTTTTAAAATCCTAAGTGCGTATAACCCCTTAATGCCGTCCCCCACTCCGTCCAAGCGAAGCGATGCGAATGGCCAGAAAGAAGAGAGGTCCTAGAGTCGAGCGGTTAGTTTCAACACTAGTATCTCTTGCAATAGAGATAAACATAATTTGGCGCGTAAATTTCACCGTTGCATGTAGTTACGATACTATGCAGTAACATGTTTTACATTCATAACATGGACCGAGGAAACACTAATATAATATGAATGAGAACATGTTTGTATGTCGAAAAATGAGAATAGACAGTCAAGATCCTGCGCGGCTCGTGCCACAGTCTTGCTTTTACAGTTATCCTACATACAGCAAGTCACTCAGAATAATTAATGGATTATGCATATTGCAGCTGTTGTTTTCATGTATGCGTCATATAATTCCGGAAATTTGCTTTGTGTAAACATAGCTTTGTACTATAAGCACATGTACATGTTAACATTTTGCACTCTGTTATCCCCTCTCAGAGGACATTACAATTTATTAGTGATTCCGGGGAATCAACTTATCCCAGTGCAACCCTTTCAGAAATGCATGCTTCTGTGAAGTTTCCTGCTAAAATAGCACAAGATATCAAATTAAAATATTGTATAATTACCAAGATAAATAAAAAAAATAGTGATTTTGAGGAATCGAGAATACGTCCATTCAATACGTCTGATATGACGCGGAGTGTAAAGGGTTAACAAAAGCTGGTACTTCAGCATGTCCCATCTCTAGCAGTTTTGTTCCTCTTACGTGATTAAACCAATAAGACCATTTATAGCAGTGATTTACAATGATCCTGAAAAAAACGGCACACCAAACAAGGACAATTGAACAATTTGAGCAAAAGTTGGTACTTTAGTATATTCCACCTCTAGAATTTTTGTTCCTTCCTTCTCCGTGATTAGAGCTATAAGGTCGTTTACCGTAGTGATCTAAAATGATGCTGAAAAAAGTAGTTCACCAAGCAAGATGAATAATATTAAGTTGCAGATAACGTTGACGTATTTGGTATGAAGATTATACTTGTATATAGATTATAGATTATTATAGATTATACTTCTATTGTGCCGGTCAAAAGTTAAGAATCACTTTCCGGAGGAAAACAATTAGCGAACAACTAATTTTGCTCCTAACAGCACTGTAGATACTGATAGCTGTTTTCTTCATTCTGTTACATAATTTATTATAGAATTTGTGCAACAAATCCAATTTTATAAGTTTATTATTTCTTAAACTTTTATATGTCTTGGAATACCTATTGATTCAAAACTTTTAGCTGATCGTTGCCACGAATGAATATATAAGTCAATCTAATTTTCGTTTGTAATTCGAAACATTCGTAAACAGAAACTGCCCGCATAGCTTTTAAATTCTGTCGGGTTTTGCAGTGATCATATGTGATAACCGTTATACTGATGTTCTTTTTTGTATGATGTGTAGTTTTATAAAATAGTATGCTTTACCGTAAAAAATGGGCGGTCCACAGCACACGCTTAACGTCGCACAATTCAGCACTCACAGGGTTAATGATGAATAGGATGCATTAAGGCAAAATTTAAGAAGAATTTCAGGACAAGAAATAATTGCGTTTAAAACTTTGTACGCGAATAATAGGTCGAAAATAAGTTTGCGGTTTTCCAAGGTCATAATATTAAGGCGAGATAAGAGCAGATAGTAGTTGTGTTCGAAACGCGACATAGGGCAATTTAGCTTACGGAAACATTGTTTGGAATCTGCATAATCTTGATATACGAATGTTAACTCAATTTAGCGTAATTCATAACTCGTTCGTGATTGCAACAATCACATCTATATGTAGTTTCATGGTTTAACCAGTTAACCGCGGAATTTATTTTTAAAAGTTCCTCACGGGGCGCGCAATTAAAATTATTTGAGGCTTACTGGTAGTATAAAGGAAACATACCACTAAATAATATTTGTATTACATTTTACTGAAATTTTGACCGTTGAAGTTGAAATTTTGAAGTTTATATTGAATGGTAATTTTTTATTTTTCACGCGGTGTACACACGTAAAACGCAGTTAACTGGTTAAACAATAAGTTAATGCGGCAAGTTCAAACACATGCTCTTATTCGTAGAATATTGCTGACACACTCGCGAACCGTATGTCAGCATTATCGAAGTGTTCTTGTGTTTGTGCGTCGTTCCTTGAAACGATCCGGCAAATTTGTAAATGAATATCATCATATAATGCTCTGTGATACGGTTATTCCTCTGTGAGCACACTTTATTCATTTTGTCCGTAGCGAATTTTCAATCTTGAAATCTTTAACCTTTTCATTACGGCAGTCCGCTTCGCTAAAGTGACGTCACTGAACGGGGCACGCGCTGCGAAGTGTGCACATTGCACGTCGATGTTTAGTTATTTATATAGTTACAAATTTTGCTATTATTATAAATAAAAATATAATTTATATAGCCAGTATCCGATACCCTGGTCGTCGCGTGAATACCGACTATAGTTTGCACCCGTACACACAGGTCGTCGCGTGGGTGCTAAACAGTTGGCATCTGTAATGAAAGTGATAACACTACATTTACGGACATTTCTTGTATATTTATTTCTAATGTACATGTACTAAGAAATACAGTAACGGACAAAAGTTTAAGACGACAGGACAATGTGAAATATAGTTTGATATTTCGCAAATATTGTTTATCTATTCATTTTTAGCGGACTTATGGCAGAAAATTATTCATCGATTAGCATAGAACGTAAATTTTATTCATACTATTATTATTTATTAATTAATTAATTTATTTTCTTTAACCCATTGGTCTTAAACTTTTATCCGCTACTGTAGGTATACATCATACAGGATTTGAAACTGCAGAGCTGAGAAGGTGATAGATTAGAGTATATTCGTTTCACTGTATCAATAAAGGTCAACAAAAATTAGTAAGAATAATGATAATATTTTTGTAAATTTTACTCATGAAGTCTGAAATCCGTCAAATTGACGGGTCCTGTAAGCCTAGTGTTAAACGGAAATGTCGAAGTGCACTTCCTTTTTTCGCTAGACAAAGCAGATTCGAAAGTCATTTGCACGTAACTTACCACATTTGTTGAAAGCCTAGAACACTAGAAAAGGTGTGCCTACGGAGGATTAATATTATGGTTACGCGTTATTCTCGACTGAGTTAGATGCGATAGATTGTCATATAATCTAAAATAAGAGGATGTCAACCTCTCTTCCAACGTTAGCTTCTGGCATATAAGCCGATGGATAAAATTAGTGGAGTGTCACAATTTATTTCTGTATACTCAGCTTTAAGAACAACTACGTTGATGACTTACGCAATCATTTCGAAATCACTAATAGCCATCCCATAGCCTAGTTTGATAACATTTCTTTCTTGTTCAGCTTGTTTACATAAAACCCGTGAACAAAATCACGGGGAACCAAATTATCTAACTTCTTTAGAGGAGTATTCTGATAAATAAGCACTGCATTGAGCCCATAACGAAGAGAATCTTGTTCGCGACAAATTAGACAGTTTCAGACCAGGCTATGAGTGGGCGCAGTAATATTGTAAGTAAGAAGAACAGAATACACGGAAGAGTGAAATGTACCTTGGTGAACTACGATACCATCTGATTACAACGTTTCCAAAGAAGTTGTATTTACACATAATAGATACGAAATAATGCTTTTATGAACAAAAAGGAAGAACAAACAGATTCTGAAAGCAAAATAGATGATTTGTACAAGACGCGGAGCAAGGATTTTGAAATCTACATTTGCAGTCATCCAACTGAAGTATTTATTATACGTATTAAAATTACAAAAATGAAAAATTTAAATAACATTCTGTATGGTACTACATCAAGGAGATCAATGATTTGAATATATTAAGTTGTGAGATATTTCGCCGTTATAACGTAAGCGATACAGTCGACCGAGTAATCATTTATCGTATAGTGCAACGCATTGGCGATCTACGAATAATCTTAGCCTTTTATGAGCACAATCAAACGGCATTGCTAGAGCATCTTATAGAATCTACTGAAGGCTCTTTATCAGAGTCCACCGCCTCATCCGAAGCACTGATGTCTCCTGGTTGATCATTGAATGACCCTTCAAATTACCCTATTCCGGAAGAACGCATCATTGAAACTCGAATAAAGATCCGTCTCACCCGAGTTGAGAAGAGTGTTACTAGTTTGACTTCAATTGTTTCAGACATAAAGACTAGTGTGTCAGAAATTTCTACCCTTTCTAAAGAGGAGTTAACTCCTAGGGTAGTTCAACTTGAGACCGACGTCTCTAATCTTTCTGAGGAGACTAAACAGTTTCTAACTTTAAGCAATGATTTAAAGCGTCTTAAGAACTTAGTTGAAGATCATACATATAACATACAACATCAACATAACATATAACAACTGTGACTGGCGGTATCTGACTTAGAGACGTACGTATTTGCAAATCTACGTGATATAAATGGTGGTAATATAAAAGACAAAATTAAATGTTTAACATTTGAGCTGGCCTCCATTCAGGACGCATTACAAGACATTATAAAGGTGTCTCAACGCGAGACTAGTCCTGGACCGTCCTCTGGGCGTAGAGATGTTACTCCTCGAGTCAAACAACGAGTCTCTGAGGCGGAGAATGCCGGAATGTCTAGTGGTTCATACCGCGTGTGGACCAAAGAAGCGATCGATGATCAAACTCTTTGATAAAGTTATTTTTAACTCCGTTCGCTCATTTTCGCATCTCTAAACGGAAATCGTCGCATATCTATTTACGACACAGTGTCTGCTAGAAAATACCGTATAGTCTCAATACTTGAGGTACGTGTCAACAGATGCTGCACAAAGTACGAACGACTTCAAGAGATCAGAGAGTACTGCAGTATAAAATTTAAGTGAGGATTTAATTGTTCAAATTTTTGTGCGAATACAGAATCTCAAATATATATGACTTATGAGAATCGATTCACCTCGAACTATTTTCTTTTTCACATAATGTGAATATTTTCATGAACCATCAAGGAAAACAAGTTGCACCAGATACAGTTTATGGATGAGTTGCTATCCATAATGACAAAAATTTAATCGCATTACAGGAAGTAGAACATCAAGCACAATAGCTCTGGAGAAGATCTAATAAAGGCAGAATTTTTTGGTGTGTCCATAATTCAATCCAAGGTCAAGTTTATGCACCCTGTTTTTATAATGAAGGCAATAACCGCGTATTTTGCGCTTATTGCCAGAATACGTTCTTCAAGAAATATACTTATCATATCGGAAGTCAATTTTAATAATATAAAGGCGATATGACGTTAATCGACAATTACAGAAGTGTACCAATGCGAGGAGTACGAAGAAGCTCGCTCGGTTCTAAGCATTTACCGATTAACTAGTGTCTTTCCCGTATACAAATCATGGAACGGGAAGTGATATTATAAACAGTAACCATGCTAAACTGAATCACCTTAAGTAGCTTCGTTATTAACGTCCATACCATTATTTTTGAAGAAAAAGTATCATGAAAAATCACGTTTCTGGCAAGCAGAATATTACGGAAGGGTAAAATCAAAGGAAATTTGGCATAATATCAGGTGAATTCCTACAGTATACCATAATATCGTTGAGAAGTAATGAGAACACCGATTAATAATCGATCAATCAGATGCAAAAGTTCGCTATCCGAGAAGACAGAGCCGCACTGCCGCCTACGATGACTGCATAAGATGTTTCAATAGGCTATTATTAATATCAGGATCCAGTTTTTCTGTAACAACCTTTGTACCCCTGAGAGCTGCAACGATGACAACGAAGAAAAGTCACAGTTTCTATCAAATCGTTATTAATTTTAGTGCACTTAAATAAGCTTGAGTTAAGTAATTGTAAGTGTTGTAAATTCTGTGAACAGTAGTCAGCATGAAATAACAAATTTGGACAAATACACGCTTGAGGCATTCATAGACAGTGATGCACATGCACTATTTCGATAGGCGCACCTAAAATTAATATTGCGATGCAACTTACAATTAATAATCTATATGGAAAAGAGAGAAGCAAGAAGAAAGACAAAATATTACATTGCATCCTGAACCTCTTGATTCTATATATTACTTGTTGTGTGCGATATTGTTTTTGTTTTTATATGTATGTACATATATTTCAGCTGGTATGATTTCTACGTTATTTATACTGAGTTAATTATTTATTCAATATATTTTCTACATTATGCGCGTAATACGTTGTTGTCTTATACATAAGAATGAAGATTACAAACAGAAAAAGAGGTTTCGTCAGACAGAGCAGTCAGGCGAAATTGCTATTTTGTGTTTGACATGGAGGTGTGTTACATCTTGCGGATAAACAGAATGTAAGCGTTTGTTTTCTCATATCAATTTATCACGTGGCCACTACAACCAACGTAGTCTGCAACGTTTACAATAATTCCGAAATTGCTGATAGTTTTCCTATGACCTATCAAGGGAATGATTTCGGTCTTTGCTGATTCTCGTAAAAGGAACGAGTAAGAATTACTACGAGTTTATCCCTCCGAGCACTGTACCTCACAGAATCGTGACGGAGTCATTTCTGACTCTCGCCGATATTGTACCGGATATTATAAGAAACCGTCCTTTGTCGTTTGTTTTGGCACCCCTTATTGTGTATTTATGATGTGTTGGTGTACGTGTTTTCACAAAATACTGATGACTCCTGTACAGTATTCGGAGGATTAATGGCACAACCGCTTGGTTAATTATGTTTTCTTTACTTGTCGCATGTTTTGAAACTGACAGCGTTTTCCACTTAATTTTACACACAATTATTGGATATCGTGTGATGCATCTATAAATGGTAGATTCCGATACTGTATGTAGGACCATTGTGTCACAAGCAAGTCCTTCGAATCGGAACGGTAAAACGCCATAATACATTTAATGATTTTGATAATTAATTAACCCTTTCGTTACGGCAGTCCGCTCCGCCGAAGTGACCCCACTGAGCGAGCCGCCGCGCCGAAAAGTGTACACATTGCACTTTGGTAGTCTTTGGTAAACGCTGAAACGTCGTTCAACACTACCTTAAGATTCTCTTGTATGTACACTTTTTTAAGAGCTACTTAACAACTGTTTCGTCATATTATATGAGAAACTTGAAAATGAGTATATTTTAACACATTGTATGCCGGTGGCATCTGAGGCATTTAAAACTGTAGGTGAAGAAAATATTTAAAATTTCATACATTATTGTAAAACACTAAAATTGGTTTGCATATTCATTATATGCAATTTAACGATAACGAAAAATAGAAACAAACAAATCGCCAAACAAAAGAATGTTGTATTATCGCCAACCCGGCGCTAAAGCAACAGACTTCCAAACCCGCGTTTTCGCGGGGCCGGCATACAATGTGTTAAAGCATATTCAGTTATTTAAATATTTACAGATTTCGCTATTATTATAAATAAAAATACAATTTATGGTAATTACAACACCAAGTTATAATTCTTAGTAATTTAATTCGGTATGGTAAATTTTGAAACAAGGATCCACGCATAAACCTACGTTACAACAGGTCGTCGCACGGATGCTGGATATATACGGCACCCGTAACGAAAGGGTTAATAAAGTTTTTCGATGTCGTTACCTGAAAATATATAAAAAAATTATAATTTATTGATTTAGAACTCTATTCCCACGTAAAGTCGTAGTGGAAATCGTCATGAACGGTTTTTGTGCCATCCGCGGATAGGCGCGTCGTCTCAGAGATGTACCCGCTTGCGAATAAGCGCGCCGTACCTAAAAAGTTTAACACGTTGAGCCCGGTGCCGGTCCCTGAGGACCGGCAGTAGAATTTTCGTTTGGCTGGCGTCGATCCGTCTAATGAATTATCATTTACTGATGATGACAACCGTACTACTCTGCGACGTTTGGAAGATAAAAATATTTCACTTGACGTGTCACTATCTTCTTCTCTTTCCGACATATTCAATGTTATGGGCAATAACTATTTTCAAAACTAAACTCAACTTTCTTTTTACGAACAATCTGTACACTTCGGTAGGTCTTTTCCAATTGATCGTCTCTCAAAGGTACGTACGTGACTTTTTTATACATCATACGAAAATATAGTGAACAGAATCACACGTACACCTAAAAGGCGTCGAAATTAGCGCAACAAAGAATAATTCCTTATCTCTCAGTGATACCTACAACTTTGTATCGCTCGCCGGCTGCCGGCTGAACGGAAAGAACAGCAAAGTCGGCGCCGGGCTCAACGTATTAAAGAATAACTACTTTATTTACTTGTGAACTGTACATAAACTATTATACATTTTTATATTAGTAGCTATAGGCTATTCGTAATGAAAACGACGATACTTCTCCTTGTTTACTTCCCGACTGTCTATTCTCTATATAAAAACAAAACTCGTAAGCATCATCGCGACGACAGCCCATAGATGATATCACTCGTAAATATAAATGTATCACACAACAAGGATAACACGTTGACCGTCATGGGGGTCACCGGTGACCGTCACTTGACTTCGCTACAGCGCCGTGGGTTTCACTGGTGACCAGCGGCGCGGTCAATACTAAAAGTACATAATTATGGTAAATATGGATACTGATAAATTTTTCAATAATACGATTGTTACTATAATGGTTTGAAGAAATTAATGCAATATAGAACATACAAAAATAATTTTATTAGTACATGAAAAATCTACATATTCTCAGTGCATTTTGCGATGAGTCAGATTGAAACACTCAAAGCAAAGAAAAGGTGAATCAACGTAATCTGAACAATATGTCACCACTTTTTTAGTAGAATTCTTTTGCTTCAGTTCTTCCTAGTTGCTTTGAATTTTTGTTATAGCTTACATTTAAAAAAAATCGCCTTACATTTCGTGCATTTCCCGTCATTTTTTTTTAATTCATGACGAGGTCTTCTCTGTACGCCTATGTTTGAAGAAATACAATCATTATTGTTCTTCATTATTGGATGATTGATTGTTTCTTGGTGTTCGCTCTTTTGTCTCTCTGGCATTCCCTACCCCATTATCTTATGTTTATACATTATACACATGCATATTGGCTGCACCATTGTCACAAAAGACACTGAAAAAAAAGAATCGTCTGTTGCGCTGTGTCGCGCGGTCTAGATTAGCGTTCGGCATCAAACGTTCATGCGCTTCCGCCTGAGCGGAAAGTATAGCAAAATCGGCGCCCCACTCAACGTGTTAATGTTTGTGTCGTCAGGCTGCCATAGTACGGTAGAATTCCGCAAATATATCCCGTAACAGAATCTGCCAATGTATAAATGCGGATGTCCCATTTGATCGGTTTCTTTGGGTTATACGCGATAAATGAAACCCGTCCTTTGAATTTTACTACAGACTCATCGACACTAATTTCTTTGCCCGGTGTAAAATAGTCCAAAAGTCTTGAATTTATGTAATCAAGGTAGCCAGTTATCAGTTGTAAACGTATTCTGGTGTTGCTACCTTGCGTTAAAACTATTTCTACGTATAGCATCCAAAAAATTTGGGTAAACCGTTCTCTTGAAAATGTATTCGGGTAAAATGGAATGTAGCTTGTAGCGTCTGTTGACAAATATTCTTTCATATTGACCGCTGTCATTGTCCCCATATTTACTATTACGGCGATAAACACCGAAAATTCTGCTTTTGTGATATTATGTCACGTGTACTAAATTGATCGCGACGATAGCATAATTTCCTCTAACTTTCTTAAAGCATAGCGGTTTGTATCTGGTACTACCTGATCCACCAGCTCCTCGGTAAAAGATAACATGAAAAAATCCAGAGGCTGTACAACATTTGAGAATATTCCCTTGTAGGTCTTTCGCCGGGAATGAAATTTACAGTGGCTCCAAAAAGTATTCGTACACTGTATTACAAATAAATTCATTCAACCTTAAAGTTCTGATTTCAATGAAAGTTTTTAATAAAATTTTCTAAATATATGGAACGTAATATTATGTATATGGATTAATTTTTTCTTTTATTGAAATACCACCTTAAGGAAGTGAAAACAACGTTAATGGTTTCAATAATTTTTCTCGTATTTTAACCCTTTTAGTGCCGGAAGCCGATATATCAACCCGCGCCTTGTAGCGCTTTACTATTCACATTGCAGAAGAACTCGATCTCAAAATAAATTTATAATACGTTATAAATGGTCTAATTTCATTATAAGAAAATTAAAAAAAAATAGTTTTTCGTTTTAACTTTTTATGGACGACGACTTTTTCCTATCGCTTGAAGCTAACGAAATCTAACATAAATACCATGTACCTTCGAATTATTTTTTATTTTTATTATGTAGTATTATTTATCTTGTTACAAAATACATTGAAAATGCAAAGTATATACTTTGTAATAAATCGTCTATATAAAATTATGATGAAAAGATGACTTTTTGTATGTGTAAATACGTTTTGTAAGAGAGAATTCAATTTTTACTTTCTTTATGATCTTTTATACCTTTGTTATTTATATAATTTCCAATAAATATAAAAAAAACTAGTGTCATTATTTTGTTCTCTATTTCGTCCTTAATATACTGCTTTTTGTATCACGTAAATATTGTTTCTTGTTTGTTTTTTATGAGCATTTTCCCAAACTCTAGTAAAACCGTGAAATTCGGCAGGTTATTCTCGCATAGGCACATCTTTATCGCCTGGCACTAAAAGGGTTAAATATTATTTTGTAATGGTGTATGATAAAGCAAAATCTTTCAATTTTTAATCTTCTGTCACTCAGCCATAGAAAAAGATTCCAGAGAAACTTGTATTCAAAGCATGAAGAATCGCTAAAACTTTAAAGCTAATTTTTAATCTCTCGAAAAGAATTCCCGTCGAGAAAAAAAATTGCTATATGTATAACCCATTATGCTCTATATACATGCAAACTTTCATGGAAATCAGAATTTCAGAATTAGGTGAATTTCCTTGAAATGTAGTGTACGAATACTTTTTGGAGCCACTGTATCTCAGGTGGTGTTTCCATGGATTCGTCACAATGTGTCCATTAACGATTGATTAGAGGGTTGCGGGGCATCACTATCACTTTCGGATTCGCTATCTATTATTCTATTCCTCCGATTCCTTACATCCAATACCACATTATCATCTTCGTCACTACTTTCGCGTTCTTTATCACTAATTTTTCTATAAATGCGATCGATTTCGTCCCGGACTATTTCAAAACAGAATTCATTGTCGCTAGGAAATATTTCACTTCTGATATCTATCTTTCTCGGGATTCGAATAAAACCACTCTATACAGATTTTCTAGATACGAGGGTGGTCCCAGAAGTACCCGACCAACAAAGAAAACACAAAAATTTTGGGAAAAAATGCATTTATTTTTCAACATAATCTCCTTTCAGCTGTATAAATTTTTCCCAGCGTTGTTCAGTAACTTCGATACCGTTTTTGTAATAAGAACTGTCTTGCTCCTCAAAATAGTCATTAACTGCCGACATCTCTTTATCATTGAAAACTCTTTGACCACTGAGTCATTTTTTCAAGTTTGCGAACAGAAAATAATTCGAGGGGGCTAAATCTGGCGAATAGGGTGCATGAAGTAGCAATTCAAACGGTTAAATTTGCAATTAATTTTGTCCATTGCAATAACGGATTTGTGAGCTGAGAACATTGCGCCTAGTTTGTTACTTCTACTAAAGATTTTGGCAAATTGCATGTTTTCCGTACAGTTCCAACTAGAAATAACTTTTCTTCTAACAACTGTTCACTCAAATTGATGTCTGTAAAAAAATTGTGTTGTCACTGTTTGGTTTGAGTTCTTTCAAAAATCGGTTAACTCTTTCAAGACTCGTTGCCCTTGTTGTTTTTCTGGAGCATTTCCGCGTTTCCCAAGGTACACATCCAGATTGTAACAATAAAATGTTTTGGAGTCGCACAATGTCAAAATTTTTAAACCATATTTGCCGGGTTTGCGTGGCATGTAAACTTTGAAGGAGCAACGGCCGCGAAATTTTACTAGCTGCTCATCAACGCATCTCGCTTCTGTCTCACTATAACATTCTTTACAATTTTGCACAAAAATGTTCGTCACATCTCTTAGTGGTGCCAGTTTGTCATTGTTTTTTTTTTCTTCACGTATGCGAGGACCGTCAAAATGCATACCAGGTGTACAAACTTAAATCCGCTGTTTTTTGATAAGAAAAACACATTTTTTTTCAATGGAAAGCCAAAACCAATTTATTCAAAGTACTTGCCCTCGCTATATATGCATTTTTTCCATCTTTCGGGCAATTTATGAATACCATGCCAAAAAAATTCTTTTCCTTTTGAGGCAAACCACTCATCAAGCCATTTTCGGACGTCTTCGTAAGAATCGAAGTGCTGCTCAGCAAGCGAATGGCCCATTGACGAAAATAGATGGTAGTCAGACGGGGCCAGGTCCGGTGAATAAGCGGGGTGGGGTAGAACCTCCCAGTTAAGTGTCTCCAAGTAGTTTTTTACTTTTTTTGACGTGTGAGACGGAGCATTATCATGAAGGAAAATCAGCTTTTCATGTCTTTGCTCATAATTTGGCCTTTTTTCACGGAGAGCACGGTTCAATTTGATCAATTGTTGGTGATAACGGTAAGCATCGACAGTTTCACCAGGTTTCAACAACTCATAGTAGATAATACCCTGCTGGTCCCACCAAACGCACAACATCGTCTTCCGTCCGAAGCGATTTGGTCTAGCGAAAGATTTTGATGGCTGACCGGGATCAACCCACGATTTTCGTCGTTTAGGATTTTGAAAATATATCCATTTTTCATCGCTTGTCACAATCCGGTGCAAAAACATTTTTCTTTTGTGTCTAGCAAGCAGGATTTCGCATGTGTTCTGACGTCGCTCCAGCTGTCGATCGTTCAATTCATGCGGCACCCATTTTCCAATTTTTTGAACCTTACCCATTGCACGTAGACGCAGGGAAATCGCTTGTTGAGAAACATTTAATTGCTTGGCAAGCATTTTTTGCGATTGGGTATCGTCTTCGTCCAAAAGAGCCTCTAGTTCGTGGTCTTCAACTTTCCTAGGCCGATTTTTATGTTTCTCGTCACTTAAGTCGAAATTGCTATCCTTAAACTTACGAAACCAATCTCGGCACGTGGTTTCTGAAAGAGCATTGTCACCGTACGCCCCCACTAGCATCCGTTGCGATTCAGCGGCTGATTTCTTCAAATTGAAGCAAAAAAGCAGAGCTTCCCGCAAATGCTGTTTTTTTGGCACAAAATTATTCATGCTTAACAAAAAACAAAGTAATGTTTTAAACGAAATCGATAGCGATGTGGACTGCTTTTTGTTGATAGATGTCGTACTAATAAAAAAAATATATGCCGGGTCCACGTGACCTCCATACGCTCAATAACGCCATCTTTGAGCGAACAGCGGATTTAAGCTTGTACACCTGGTACTCTTGTAAACGGTAAGTGTGCATTCATTGGATGATTGGTACAACAACGTTGAGAAACGAGCCATGCTGTCTTTTTTCAACTTGCAAATTTTCGGCAGTTCCCTCTTATTTGCGCGTATTGTTCCAAGCAACGAAGTATCTTTAGATCTTAATTTTAACGCTAAAGGAATACTTGTAAAAAAATTATCGGTTGTTACAGTTCTACCCTTCATGGTATACGGTTCAAGAAGTTTCATTACGACAAATTCGCTTAGGGAGGTTGATGCATTTCGAGCCTCGTCTTTTCCTAAATACGGAAAGCCATTTACCACATATTTCGTCTGTACATCAGACGCCAGCCAAAATTGTATACCAAATTTATGAGGTTTGTTTGACATATACTGGGTAAATCTGCATCTGGCCTTCGTTGGAAACAGTTGCTCATCCACGGTAATATAAGCTCCCGGTTTGAAGCAATTTTGACTGTTTTCTATAAATTTATCCCAAACTGCTGAGACTAAAGCGAATTTATCTGTTTGTAAACGTTGACTCCTCTGATTTCTTCTGTCGAATCGAATATATTGCAGAATCTCAGTAAAATCACGTCTACTCATAGTGCTGGAGAAAAATGATGGTCCCCATTTGTTGTTCCACAAATATTGAAGCCTCAAAGTATTTCTTTCGTACGCCCCACGTGCGTACAATATTGCAAGAAACGCCTTCAATTTTGCTTGCGTAATTGTCCAGGTTTTCCCCAAAACTCGAGAGGCTTCTAACTCTGTACAAATTCGTACATGTTCCAAAATATGGTTGTCAATTAGTAATAGGAACGCACTGCTTAGATTCCCCTTCATAATATTTCTTTTAGCATGTGCTGTTGGCCCATGTACATCTTTGAAAACACTCTGAACTGGTAATCTACCAGCAACACCTCCTTCTGCAATTCTTTTCCAAACAGTTCCGTCCGAAGCAATTTCAGTTTGCTGATTTGGTACACTACTTCCACCTTCGTCTTGAGAACTGGAAGGGAATCGCATGCACCGTCTCGTACGTTTGTTTGGAATATTTTCGCAATCACTGTCGCTTGACTGATGTATATTCTCTTTATCAGAAATTTCCTCATCACTACTCTCGATAATAGCACTGTTATCGTCACTGCCTTGTGGATCAGTTTGTCTCTCCAATAATTCGCCGTCACTATCATATAATTCATCATTTTCTACATCTGAACATTCCAGAGGTATGCTGGTTGCATTTTTCAAATATGTAGAAACTTTTATTCGTTTTGCCATTTTCAGGGCCTGACGATCGCTATAAAAATAAGTTGAAACTAAGTAACTCTCTCAGTATTTAGGCTTCTTACTGAAGAACCTATTTTTGAATATTTCAATATCCACATAAATGTTTCTTACCTGTGTCACTGTTGGGGAGCTTCACGATTGTTACTCAGTAAAACCGCTCGAGTCCCGGTTGAGCTTGCACGAGGTGTGCCGACTAATAAGTTCGAATTATCTTCGAAGTATCGAAGGACTATAACATCTACTACAAACAATCTAATAATCTTTGAACGTAAGAATAATCCCTTTTGCGCCGAAGTGACTCAGTTTTATATGGAGGAGTTCTACTGGTCACTCCTCCATATCTCAAGGCGATACGCCAATTGGTTAGAGTCAAAAATCAAAACTCCAATCAGCGTATGCCCTGAGTGCCACCAACCCCGTTCTTGTGCCCTTAGCACGCGTTTCGAGAACGAGGGTGGGATGATCTACTAGAAACGGGAAGGTTTCCCGAATTTAGGTGACGAAGGAGAAATTCCTCTGGACCCATGTACCTCTCAAGTGCGCGCGTTGGCAGGGCGCCGGGCCTACAGGAAGTCCCTTATTTATGACACGCTCTTGGCTATTGAGGAACCACGGTTGACTCGAAAATTAAGACTATTGTCCCTCTATGGACGTGGTTTATTATGGATATATATAACACAAAATATGCAATGAAGAAACAAAAATATAAAGGTTGTACAAATAAATATATAGCATGCAGTATAAATGTCAAGTAAATAGTGTTGTAACTCCACTCTTACCAAGCCTTTGTTACAATACAATATAAGTAAAATATATGTTTATTACTAAAGTTTATTACGACGTTTTAACGGAGGCAACTGAGACAAACTGAGACTTAAAAATCACACACTTTAATAATCAACTTAACTGAATGAAGTACTGAAACCTTTCTTATGCTCCGCGCTGGTTTTTATACTATTCTAAACGGGCTAGTGGGGAGGACAGATTGGTGGAGGTAGATGCACGTGGAGTTGGGTTGGAGTGGGAGGATCTCGTGGAGGTGGATGCGCGTGGAGTTGGGTTGGAGTGGGAGGACTGTGTGGGCGGGAATCCGCCTCGTGGATTTCAGCGATGGTCAAGCGCATGGCCAATGTGAAAAAGAATGGCGGATAGAAGATGCGCGTGGTAAAATACCTTACTCATTCGTTTGATCATTCCGTCCTACAACTAATTCTTAATCTAGGGCTCTCAAGAGCGAGCGAGATAATTATGAAAAGTGTGAAAATTGACGTTCCGACGTCACACCTCCCCTCTTAGAAGAAAACTTATTTTAGATCTCGCTTACTCTTTTACATAACTCCTCGTACGTTATGGGTTTCTCTGGGGCGACTGCAGTTTCCAATGGTACTTGCTCTGGGTGCTGCTCTTCGTGTGGTGGTGTTCTTGTCTCTGTTGCTCTCCCTAGGTGGACTAGCAGGTGTGTGACCGAGCTCCACAGAGCTCCTGGAGATGAACGCTGTATCCATAGATGGCATGTAGGGTGTATCCGTGTATCAGGGTGTCGATGATGAGTTTGATTATTCGGGCTATTAAGAATATGGAAAGTAGGCCAGCACTTGTCGAACCAAAGGTGACGAACCCTGACCAAATTTTTGATGCTGCACTTTCGATGATCTTCTGTAAAGAAGCCTCGTCTAGAAGTCCGGATATGGAGATGGTTCCTGTGATGATGGACTGCCCTGTCGCGCCTTTGGCTATCGTGTTTAGTACTGCTGGTTTTTCTGCTGGGAACATAATATGGTTTCTTAATTTATTTAAATCGTTTGATGAGTATATGCTGCTTGTCGCAAGTGCCTCTGGTGTTAGATATTTCCATGTGAGCTTTTTCGTTGGCTGAAGTTTTTGCGGAGGTAGTACTTCTGTCGGTGGTGGTGAAAACTTGATCCATGTATCTTCGATACGATACATTACTGGGAGAATTGTGTTAAATTGTTTTGTTGTTTCGTATTGTATGAAGATCTTTGATTTTGATGTCATGAAGGCCGATTTATTTTGGTGTGTGATCGGTAATTCATTGAAACATTGCGTGGTGTAACGAATTTTGATCTCCACTGGGATGCATCGTACGATATGTACTACTTCGCCAGTGGAAATTGCCATGTGACCTGGTGATTTTGTGATAGCGAATACAAATTCGTCTGGCACCAGGGAAGCTAATGCCAGTGCGTTCTTCAAGACTTGTTGTTCAAGGCGGCATTTTTGCAGCATGATATCCTGATAGAGTCTGGTTATTTGAGCGCGGATGTGTTTTTCACCATATATAAATTTAGAATTCACGTACGCAAATATGCCCAAGTTGTCCACAGGTACTGAAGACCTCTTGAGGAATGTGTTTCCTGGTTGAGTCTCCAATATGAACAGCTTGAGATGTTCGGTCCGGATGATTGTGTAACCACACAGCGGCTGCTCTGTGGTTTTTGTGAGGGCGAAGGTGATGTCCTCCGTGGTTAGCGTGTATATCATTGGCGAGTTGTCCGTGTTTTCCTGTATCTTTTGTGACGTCTCCCTCGTACAAGACGTCATACTGAGAGAATCGGCATTGGCTTCCAGAAGGTGTAACCATCTTCTCAGTCAATGCATCCTCCTTCGAGGAAGTCGCAGGTTGTTCCTGATGGTAACAAAACTTTACCTGAATTTAACTTGACCCTCGCGGATGCTGTCCTCAGCTTGATTTCGATGATGGCCTGGATGATGGCGTTGCTCTACGATTCATAGGGGTTGGAATATTGTGTACCGGTGCAGGATCCATCCATATTGATTGATCCTGCTGGGGTGGTGCTTCGGATTGTGGTGGTGTTGCTTCGTATTCCGGAGCGGAATACTCCGTTTCCCAAACTGAGAGTTCCATCTTGTTGCAGTTGGAGGCATTTTGCGTAAAAGACTTCAAGTAGATATTCGGCCTGTCCGTTTTGCACTGCTGAGATATGCGAGTGCATGCCACAGTAAAAGATAAATCTCTTTATCTTTATGTGGCATTGTATCACTTCTGTATGATCATATTTTGATAGTTCTAATAGTTGGATGAATACAGTTGTAGTGTTGGTCGTCTTTATTGGGATGTCACAGTCGCCAATGTTCAAGAGAGAGATGGTACTGTGGTTTAGTTTCGTACCGCCGCAATCAAACCCAATTAGCGTATTTACAATATTAACCCATTAACGCCCAAAATGAAACTGCAGTATATTTTTCTATTGTTTTTCTATTTATTAGTCCATAAGGGATAAAATATGCTATATAAGAAAATAAAATGAAAAAAATATATTTACATATCAAGTTTTAGGGGTGTACTCAGCCGTGTACAATGGGCGCTTTAGGAGTGAAATTGTTTGAAACAAGGTCGTTCAACACATAGCGTTTTGAAACATATTTCGCAACGCCAGCGAATTCTTTGGTGACGGATAACACATCGCAATGGGTTTTCCATCCGTTCAGGATTATGACCATTATTGTTCCGACCCCCTAGTGCCGCTGAGGATGACGGACGGCTCTTAGTTTTCGTTGGACGTAAATAAGTCCGTGCAATAATTCGTCTGAAAGATAACTGGTCCATGTAAGTTATCTCTTGTTTAGTTTTACTGAGCAAAACATGTAGTCGCCAAGCATTTGATATCGCCATATCTAACAAATAGGTAAATATAACCCACCACCACTTTTTTCCTTTTATTGAAATCCGATAAAGGCTGATAGACTGATCCATTTGGTCAACTCCACCCATTCCTTTATTATAGTTGACAAACATTTTAGGTATATTTACGTCAACCTTTTGCTTTCTGATGTTACACCATCGTTTGACTTTGCCCAGAGGCTCTATGTCATCAAAATTAGTTCCCACTGTAACGACATTATTGTCCTTCCAACGTACCATAGTTATCTCATTCTTTGTATCAAAACTATAATCATATTCCGCCCTAGGCTTCTTCTTCATATTTTTTACTGTGATCAGGGGACATTTCTTCGTCCGATTCTCTCGAACGGTTCCAGTACTTCTAAAACCTAGTCTACCCAAATCGAGCAACAATTGATGATTGGTAAAAAAATTATCGAAATATACGATATGCTCTTTAGGAACTACAGGCATTTTAGCCAATAAAGATTTCACGACTCTCGCACCAAGGGTATCATTAGAAGGTTCTGTGGATTTTCCACAATAAACATCAAACGCGTAGCAATAACCATCTGAACTTGTCGCAGCCCAATTGCGATAACCAAATCTTACAGGCTTTCCTTGTATAAATTGTTTTGATGGATGACGCCCAAAATATTTGATCATGGACTCGTCCACAGACAAGCTTTCATGAAATACACCCCACTGACTAGAGTTTCGCTGAATCAAATCGCATAATGATCTGAGTTTGATCATTTTATCTTTCGAACCATCTATTAGACCGTTATCCACAAAATGAAGATTTCTTTTTATCTCCAAAAACCTATTGCGTGACATACAATTAGCAATCAATGGAACACCAAGGTCTTCATCCAAACTCCAGTAAGCACGTTCAGATGGCAATTCATGGTAACCGGTCAGTATCAGTACACCAAAAAATTTTTCCAAACATCCACTATCAAGTTCAAAACCATGCCTATTATTTTGATTAGCGTACAAGACACTGTTAGTTGTTATCAAATCCATTACGTCATGATCAAATATTTTTTCAAACAACATTACGGGATTGCAGTCTGCTAAGCTTTCAACAACGTATTTTTGTCTCTTTTGTATGATATCGGTAATTTCATAAGTAGAACTATAGGTTGGCTGGGTTTTCCTCCATACAGGTAAATGTACATCACATTTTTTGGCACGTTTTGCAGGAATAGGTCTTAGCGGCTCATCATCACTGTCGCTCAATTCCGAAACATCGTAGTCAGGATGACGCCGACCTACCTCAATAGTCCCTGGAACGTCCATAGGGAATCTTGAAGCCGCCAAATTATCTTCATTACCTTCTTCCTCATCACTCACCACAGCCGGATCTGGTGGCACTAATACCATATCGTACTCTTCATCATTGCTTTCATCAGCCATAATTGATTCCAAGGCTTCCTCCAGTCTCTTATAGCTGGTAAATACGTTCCGATTGGCCATTTCAACTTATAAGTAATACTGTAAAAAAAACGAAATTTTAGTACGAATCTGCCCGCTGTACCCGCCTGTGTACAACAAATGAAACAAACCCTACTTTACAAGTTTTGTAATAAACTTTAATTCTTATCTTATTATTACCAACACAAATAAATAGACTCCATAAAAATAAAAAAAGAAGTTGAAATATTTCACTATTTTTGATAAAAACCAACAAAATAATCTTACCTTGTATGTCGTGTCTGGACTCCGTATTTTATTACAAAATAAGTGACATTTGTTTTCGCACCACCGTCTTTTTTTATTTATTATATGGTAACTAGTGTCATCTAGATTTGTAATTTCTAACTACTTTCAACACTTACCACAGATAAAATACATAATTTATCGATTAAGTAGTTGTACCTGTGCAGGTACAGAGGGCGGTAATGGGTTAACAGAGCCCATTATTAAACTAATACATATGATGGTCCACATGATCTGTAAAAATGTTACAAGTGAGCGTGTTTAATTTTATCTATGTGTATTAATTTCTCGCAGTTACCTATTCTAAGCTTTACATTGTTAGGTTTAACTAATTCTATTATTTCGTATGGTCCTATGTATTGGTCGTTAAGCTTGTGTTTTACTGGTTCTTTTAAAAGTAATACAGGGTCGCCGACATTGAATGTTTTTGGGTTAATTTTTCGGTCGTAATATGTCTTGGATCTGAGTTTTGCTTGGATTAAGTTATCTCTGGCAGATTCTTGAAGGTCCTGTATATTGTTATATAAAGTTGTTAGATATTCTACGTACGTTGGTTCTCGTTCATTGTCTGGAGGTGGATCTCCGGAAGGCGATCGCGCAATTTTACTAAAAACAAGTTCGCATGGGGTGAGCTTAGTTCCCTCGTGAACGCTTGTATTGTAGGAAAAGGTTCCTAATTCTAGCCACTGGTGCCAATCCTGTGAGTTTTTCATATTTACTTTAAGATATTCAGTGAGCGCGTGGTTCGAGCATTCGATAGAACCGTTCGGCTGCGGGTGATACGTTGTCGTGCGGCACTGTTTGATACAGAATTTCTTCGCAAGATTAGTCATAAATGAGGATGTAAAATTAGACCCTTGGTCCGTTAATGTGGCTCAGGAAGCGCCGAAGATACAAATGAAGTGTTTCATGAATGCATCCGCTATCGTGATAGAAGATGTGTTTTTCAATAGAAATGCTATGGAAAATTTAGTAAGCAAGTCTTGTATTGTAAGGATATAGGAATTTCCGGAAGGGGTAATTGGAAATGGTCCCATAATGTCTAATGATACTTTGTCGAATGCAGCGCCTGGTGTGTCCGTTATAACGATTGGCAATCGAGTTTTTAATCTTGTTAATTTTTTTATTTGACATATACGGCACTTACGGATATGTTCTTGAACTTGTACTTTGAGATTGGGCCAGGTGTATTGTTGCTTTATGCGTGCCAATGTTTTCGTGACTCCCTTGTGCCCGTAGAGCGAGGATTCATGTGTGTCTTTTATAATTCTCTTTCTTTCCGACGTAGGTGGTACTATGACTTCAGTGATTGTTATCGCTAGGTCTCTAAATAATTCATGCAGTCGATCGTGGATGTCATCCTGCAGTCTTACCTCTTCTCCCTTTAGCCTATACCTATTTCCCATTATTCTTTTCTTTTGCTCCAGGCTTTTCACCCTGCATACAATCATATCGTTCCTCCCCCCCAGACCTCTTACCCCTTCTATCTTTTCCGCTTCCCCTACTTTCTCCAACACTCTACTCATTACTCTCTCCGCGTTCTCCACTAACTTTTCCTCTCACTATGATGTCCTCGCACAATTCTGACAGCAGTTGACCTCTCCAACCGACGCAGCCTGTCACGGCTACGCCGACTGGCCATCAAATCGCGCGCCCAGATGGGAGCCTCGTAAAGCACCATTGAACGCACGACCGTAGCATAGAGGCGACGAACCCCCTCGCCTGAACCTCTCAGTTTCGGGAGAGAGTCGGCCTCAGGCGGTCGCGGCTCTCTCCACCCGGGAAATCAGGGCATCGAAGTGATGCTCGAACCGCCAGTGGGTGCCGATGGTAAGCCCCAGGTACTTCATGGCATAGCTCACCTCGACTCGTATCTGATCCACGCGCAGCCAAGACCGAGACGGGATCCCGCGTCGAGTTCGGTCGAAAATCCAGATGGCCTCGGTCTTGTGGGGGGCCACGCTTAGTCCTATCTTCTTGATTCCCTCGATGATGGACGCAACCTCGCACTCGCAGAGGCGGAGTGTCCTCCCGAAGTTTTCCCCCGCAGCCAGCATCAACGTGTCATCCGCATAGCACGCGATGGTGGCCCCAAGGGGGAGAGCGGCCCGTAGAACTACGTCATACACACCGTCTTCTTTTCACTTACTTCCAAACCCACTCTCTTGCTCCATGTATCCACACATCTCATACACTCAGCTGCCAATCTTTCAATCTCGCCCCTACTTCCTCCCTCAATCATTATCAGTAAGTCATCCGCATACGCAACTATCTTACATTCAAAATTCAACAGTTCATTCAGCATCTCATCCATCGTCAGGTTCCACACACGGAGCCCTGCAGGCATCCCCTCTCAACCTTTCGCCAGACAATCTCATTCCTACCAGTCATACACACTTTTCTACTGTTAAAATAACTCATCCAGAGTTTCACTTCATCACATTCATACCGGCGTAGCTGCGCCACACTGCTATATGTGTCATTCACACTCTTACCCATACCAGTCACACTCATGCATTCACGCTCCTCCAAACGGTCCCTCAACCTTTCATTCTTCGCCATCTGTCTAACAATACATTCCTCATACTCGGCAGCCAAACCTAAAATCGCTTCACTCGCACTTTTTGAAACTCTATTTACATCATTCAGTAAATACTTCCGCAATTTCATATTAACATTCATTACAGTTGACAAATCATCTACTTCATCATTCTTTGTACTATCATTCAATAACTTCCTCTTCTTTCTTCCATCATTCATACTGCTCGCATCACTTATCGCACTATTAACACTACACACAGATGGCCAGCGGCTCACACTCACACATACAGGAACATTCATTTCCTCCAATTCCTGTGCCCCCCTCAACGAGCTACGTCTATGAGTAGTATTCACCGGGACTACAATTTCACTTGCATTACTCAGCTTCTGCTTTGACTTGTTTGTCTTGTTTTCCTCCATATTACAAATTTATATTACCCTATATATGCGCCGGTGGCACTGCACCCTCTAGGTACGGCACCGGCCGGGGCTATGCGCGCGCAGTCCTTGTTGCGCGGCGGAGCGACGCGTGAGCAAAACGACACCGCCAACTTCAAGTGACGAGGAAATTAAATATTTTAAAAATTTATCACTCACTCCTTGCTGCACGAATTCTCACAAACGATGCACCAAAATGTTCAGAAAAATGCACCGCACTTGGGAAGCCGCAACACCTCACCAAAAACCTCCGTTCTTGCAACTCAAAAAAGTCGCCTGTCAACGAGGTGACAGCCACGACAAACGTCAACACGAACAACAAGATATTAAAATACACAGAACAAACTTTAGAACACACAAGAAAACGACACAACACAAAGAAATCTTCACACAGCAATTAACCGAACACAATTTCCGCGATTGTTAGCACTAGCGATCGCGATATTTATACGTGATATTTATGGAGCGACGTGAACGCGTCTATACAGATTACCGCCATATTTGGCACCGTTGCGGGGGGCGCCCGGACCGAGGCATCGATGCGCTGCAAATGTTCCTCAGGGCACCCCGGAACCGTCGTGCCCCACCGGTCGCACCATCGCCGCTGACGAGACGCCCGCAGCCCCACGCGACCGCGTGGATGGTAGCGCTCGCAAGATCGCGGTCGATCTTCTTCAGTGACCACCGTGGTAATGAGGGCCTGGAAGGCCCCTGCCGATTCTGTGGTCCCCCGGTGAACCGAGCACTTGTCGCCACCTCCCTCCGGATATAAAGGTGGTCCGACAGTGTCTCGGTTTCTTCTACTACCCGCCACCGTGAAATGCGACGTGTGGCAGCAGGTGTCGCCACTGTTATGTCCACGATGGACGACCCCTGCCACCTCACACACGTTGGCGTCGACCCGCGATTCATGATTCGCAGGTCAAACTCCGCAGCCCAATCCAAGAAGCAACGGCCTCGGCCGTCCGTGCTAGGGGTACCCCACGCGCATGCATGAACGTTGAAGTCTCCCATTACCAGCTCTGGACGGGGCAGGAAACGGGAGATGCATCTCCCTATCCTACCCAGGTGAACATTATACTCACCAAGGCCACAACTTGGGGAGCTGTAGCACCCCACCACCACGATGTCGCCCCACTGGACCGCGACAAACCACTCTTCGATTAACCCCCTTCTGTATTAGCAGATCCTGTGCAGCGCGCGAGTGGTTGGCGTTAGTCTGAAGGAGGGTGGAAACGAATTTTAATTCGTCTCCATTGCCTTCTCCGGGCCTTTACACGGTGTTGTGGGTGCTCCGCTCGCTGTGGGTGGTCCCGTCGACGGTTTGGGGACCACCGTAGTTGACGGTCTCGGGGAGTGACCGCCACGTTGTTTTCCCGTGCACGCCTTGCCGCCAAGGCGATGCACCGCGGGTCGCCCCAGGTCCACGCAAAGGGGGGAATCGCACTGAACGCGCGCAGTTAGTCGCGCAATGCCCTTCGCCGCCGCACCTATAGCAGCGTCCACTGCGGTCCACCGTCGACACGCATCGCTGCCTGGCGTGTCCGACTTCCAGACAGCGGTAGCACTGCAGCGGTCGCTTCTCAAGTGGCTCGATCCTGGCCGAGCACCACCCGACACGGATCTTGCCCGCCATCACGACGCGTCGCGCTGCCTCCACTGGACACAGGGTCCATACGGAGCTGCGAATGGCTCTCACCCTGACCTCCGCCACCGTACAGCCACCGCACCCCGCAAGGGCAGCAGCAACCTCGGCCGGTTGCACAGATTCGTCGAGGTACTTCCTCGACGTACCTCCGCTGTCTTCTGGGGTCTTGCAATCCGTACTCCAGTACCGGTCAGAGCCTCCACCATCTTCGCGAGGCCGTCCGCTTTGATCCCTCGGTCCGTGCCAGCGACCTCCAGGATGAGTCCCCCCGTCGCCGATCTCCTGGGCCGAACTCCGTCGATTTTCAACTCCTCCAGGCTGATCTTTTCCCTGACGGTTGCCAGGGCCTGGGCGCAGGAGCATTTGACGCCATCCGGTATGGTGACACTCACCGCCTCCGTACGGGGAGGGCGTCCAACTATGGCTGTCTTTTTCGGCTCCTTCTTCTTCGCTGGTCCCCCGTTCTTCTTTTCTGCTACCGCCGGGGTTTTCACGGCCTTTTTTGGTCCTGCCCCCGCATTGGTTTTTGTTACCTCGGCGGACCCACTTGATTGAGCGATAAGAGCAGGAGCGCTTTTCTTCCTGCGACTCTGTACTGTTTGTCATTCCGGCTCGGTATTGGCTGCCCTTGGTGCTGCTTTGCTCGGAGGCCTCACTGGGGCCTCCCTACTTGCGGGAGCCACCTTTGCTGCCAAGCGCACATGCAGCAATGGAACGAGTTCCGCTTTGAAAGCTGCCAACCGCTGGTTCATCATTCTGGTGATGGATGCCACTAGCCTATTGGCCTCCAGCTCTTCTTTTGATGGGGCGGGCTGCGTCACGGGCTGTGGCGCGGACTGAGGTGCGGGCCGCGGCGCGGCCGCGTCTGCTGCCTTCTTCTGTTATTTGGTCGCTGGCCTCGCTTCCTTAAGGCGAGCGATTTCGTCTTTTAATGACGACATTTCCACACGCAGCTGGCGGTTTTCCTCCAGCTATTGCGTGCTTCCAGCCGTGTGTGTCCGCTTGACCAGCTCGGTGACGGCCGCCGTTGTGGTTGCGGCGGCCACACGGAGCTGGCGGATAAACCTTCCTTGAAGGTTCTTCGATCCGCGCGACACTTTTTCCACGGCCTGCATGTGCTCTAGTACGAGCCCACACAGACCGCCGGGGTCCTCTTGCTTCATTTCCATCAGGAGATCCTCCTCCTTAGGGAGAGCCGCCTTTGAAGCGGGCGAGTATCTCGCGCTTGGCGCCTCGTCGTCTGAGGGTGATGACGACAGGACGCATCGCGCACTCCGCTTGACGCCCCTCTGCGTGGCTCCTTTTCCAGGGTTACAGACCCTGACATTATTGAGGCGTCGGAGTCGACATCCGACTGCCTCGCTGATCGCAGCGCGCACGTTGGACGTCGTGAGCAGCGGACACTCTCTGTGTCACCATTCTCATTCATGGTTGACGCGGTCTGCTTCTCCCGAGACGCCAGACCGCGGCGTTCCCGTCGCTCTTCTTTCTTGGGGTTCATTAACACGGGCACCTGGTGGCGCTTCGGTCGCTCTTCTGCAGTTGCCGCGCGTACGCAAGCGCTAGCGTTGCTGCTCCCGGCCACGTCGGCCAACGTCCAAGATGGCGCGCAATATGGCCGACACCACCGCCCAAACACAGGTTTTCACTAATAAAGTTCGCACACAGCACGGATCTGTCCGACACTAATAAAAAATGTTCTCACCGTGGTTGTGCAGACACCCGCACAAAGGCAATCCTGTGCCTTTCGCCCGACGCGAGATATAGTCTGTTGAGTCCAACCCGTCACTTCAGCCGCGTGGCGAACAACGCGACCGACGAGTATCGACGAATCTTGGCTCGTCGTAGTCCGATTGTCGCGAAAACGCGGACACGGTATCCTTGTAGGTTTAATAAATAATGAACAGTTAATATACCATTTATCACAATATTTTGAAAACACACAGATAATTATTACCCTACAATAAATGTTCCACGTGACTTCCACCTTGTTGTATACATAGTTCCATCCTGTTCTTCAGATTATTCTGTACTTGCCGGAAATTGCAGTTCGCTTGGATGATTCCAGAAGTAAACTGTATTCGGTACTCCAAATCAGTAACCGTGGCCACAGGGGTCGAATAAACTAATGATTTCAGGTGTCCCCAATAATAAAAATCCAGGGGATTGAAATCCGGGGACCGGGCCGGCCAGGGGATGGGTCCTGTTCTACCGATCCATCTGTCTTGAAAATATTCTGATAAGTGGTCCCGGACTAATGTTGTAGAATGTGGTGGTGCACCGTCATGCATAAACCACATATTTCTTCTTAATTCCAACGGTACATCTTCCAGTAATACAGGAAGCGTGTTTTTAAAAAATCTCAGGTAAATCTGTCCGTTTAATCGAGCGGGCAGAATAATGAGTCCTATAATCCGGTTGTATAACACACCTACACAAACGTTTACAGAAAATTGTCTCTGTGTATTACACACTTTTACAGCATGTGGATTTTCATGGGCCCACTTGTGATCATTGTGAGTATTCTGTATTCCATATCTACCGAAGGTCGCTTCATCGGTAAATAGTATCTTAGATGGGAAATTCTCGTCTTCTCTGAATTTTTGTACCATCCACGTACAAAAATCACTTCTTCTCTCTAAATCTCCCTCCTCCAATTCCTGTACTCGTTGAAAGTGGTAGGGATGTAAATTTTCTTTCTTCAAAATGTGTCACACGGTACTGTTACTTATTCGTTCCGCAGCCGCGATAGCTCTTGTACTCGTTGTTGGTTCACTACGTATACGTTGTATAATTCTATTTTCAACACTGGGGTATTTCTAACTGTATCCACCACCTCGTTTTCTACTTAATGTTTCCGTATCTCGTAATTGCTGAGCGATTCGTATAAAGATTTTTCTGTTCGGTATTGTTCTGTTCAGATATTTTTCCTGGTACAATCGTTGTGCTTCTGTAGCATTACCATCTGCCTTTCCATAAATCAGAAGAATATCCGTTAGTTCACTATTGGAATAATCCATTTTATACTCACTACTTGACACTGCACCACTCGAGATTATGTAAAATGTATCGAAACCACATGTTATAAATGAATCCCATGGCAACCACGTTAAAACGAAAAACAATCGTTCCCATTTTTCTGCGCATGGCAGGAAAATAACGTCACAAAGCTTACATCGGTACTGCGCGTAACAAATCGTTCGGGATGTTCGGATCTGTACAATAAATTGTGTTTCGAGGAGAAACTCACTCACACACATACACACACTCCACCCCGTGAAGTTACCGCCTCCGAAAGGGGACTGTCGCGTGAAATTGTGTCCACAGCGGAGCACTCCTCTCGAAAGCCAATCTGGTAATCTGCTCGGTCGGGTCCCGCGCTACGCAGATGAGCCATGAGACGGACTGCAATAATACGGTCAAAGAGCTTTCCCGCCTCGTTCAACAGACAAATCGGCCGATATGCTGAAGGAGACTTCGCTGGCCTGCCCCTCTTCTTCAGGAGAATCAAACATTCTCATTCTTCTTTCATATGATTCCTTAACCCTTTCAGACCTGAATTATTTTTTTGTGTCCATTGAATCTAAAAAAAAAATTGTAGCTAGAGTAGAATAAAAATAGTAAGGAAAAATTTATGAAAAAAAACCTGGTTGTCAGGTTTTTCAGAAAAAATAGTTTTTCTTTTTGTGTACAAATGTGCACATCCGTCTTACGTAATGCTCAGACTACTGTTTAAGAGGTTTCATTGGAATTATAAAAAGTTTAATTTATCAATGTTTTTATTAGGAAATATAAAATTAACAAAACTTAAGTACAATTCTTATAATTATTAGCAAAAAAAGATTTCTTCTTTGGGATAGGCAACTAATTGGCACATGGGTAAATCAGTCATTCGACCCATTCAAAAAGCATGTTTCATAAGTTTACGTATGAAATGCTAAGAAACAGTTTTTATCTTTGGTAAGGCAAAGGTGAACTTTGCATTTTATACATTTAATCCTGGTTCTTCCCTTGCATCCGACCATTTTGCACCGTGTCCCAAGTCCCTCATCATGCGCAGGGAAATGCCCAACACCGTCTCTTGCTATATCCGCTACAGGGCGAACCTCTCCTGGTCTTCTGGGAATAATTTGCGGTATTGGGCTACTGCCACTGGGCCGTCCTCTTTTACCGATGATAATTTTATTCCTCAACACCAGACTTTCAGCCACCTGACGACGAAAGTGAAGCAACGTGAGTTGTTTATTCTTTGCTATGTTTAGCAACGCATTGTCAGTTTGGTATTCTCGGTACGCCTGCACTACAGCTAAATCAGAAGCATGAAATATCATCCGAAGAGTCCATTTTTTTGATTTTATGAAGGTTCTGTAGTAGCTCATGCATTGATCGAAAAGGTCAACTCCCCCCATTGCGTGATTGTATTTCCTGACCACTTCGGGACGTTCAACGTCAATAAATTTCTTGTCTTTCTTACACCACCTCTTGACTAAGTCTTTTTCACCAATACCAACAAAATTAGAAGCAAGATGGGTAATCTTATTATCCAGCCACTTGACCACAGTTACATCTTCGTCAAAACTACTTACTTCTTGAGAAAATCCTCGAGGCTTTTTATTCATGTCTTTATCGCTTAGTAGCGATGGTTTGGAGAATCTATTTATACGAGCTGTGCATGCAGCCATAATGCCTTTTTGTTTCATAATTTGTAATATATGATATGACGAGAAGTAGTTGTCAAAGTACAGTTCGTGGCCCTTGCTTTCTCCAATTCTCTTAGTGAGATGAAGGACAATAGCTGCACCATATCCAATTTTTTTCGTCAAATTATTATCAAGTTCTGGACTAGAGCTTTGATAAAGTAGAAAATCATAGGCTTGCCCATGTTTACCACATAAAAAAAATATCTTCAGTCCCCATGGACAAGGTTTACCTTTTATGTATTGTTTGGCAACATGTCTCCCAGTGAAAGGAACCATCTGCTCATCAACACAAAGTTCTTTTTCAAGCGGTAACTCTAAACATCGATTCCTAACAGCATCAAATATTGGTCGAACTTTGAAAAATGCATCTTTGCAACCAGCTGGTATTATTGTATTATCAACAAGGTGTAAAGTATTACGTAATTCAAAAAAGCGATCCCGTGCCATATTCTCTGAGAACAAGGGTATGCTAATTCCAGTTTCCCAGTACATTTTCAAGCAAGGGTAGCTAAATATACCAGTAGCTAAATGTAACCCAAATAAAATTTCTATTTCTTGTGTAGTAGTAGGTTTATACCTGGGTTTATTCGAATGTATTGCGTATATGTTAGTCATTTCAGCCATAATTTCAAATAATTGTTTTGGCACGTACCGAAAGTAATAATCAACTGGGGCTTCAACTGTAGGGTCAATTGATATTGGTGGAAACCAATCTGATGAGATTGTGTTTAGGAGTTCCCTATGTCTCCACCTAATGTTTTGTTTAGGCGTAATATTCTGAAGTATATTTTCATGAGAGGACTCTATTTCTGTTGTCGGTGGTACTTCGAGAACCACTTCATCGCAGGTGTCAGTAACTCCTGGATCATTCGTTCCAATCCACGATGAGCTGGGCCCTTCATCTTCGTCAGAGTCGGGTGGGAATACCTCTCGTTGGTTTTGATTGATGACATCTGCGCCAACTCTGACAGACTGCAACTCTCTTTCAGATGTAAATCTAAACGGCTCTTCGTCATCAGACGATAGCTCCATATCGGAAAGAGTTCCAGCCAATATGGCTTCCAAGGCGTCCGGTGAAAACATATCGGTGTTTTTTTTATCTGAAAATGTAAAAAAAAAAAATTATCTCTACATACAACATATATTTTATATAGCATCAACAACAACCACAATAATAATATAGTTACAAACATATTCAAAATAGATTTTGCAAATACAGCTAGAATACTTCAGCAATCGTAAATACATCGTTTAGGCCTGATGTGTACATTTGGGTACAAATATAAAAATTGTGATAATTGATACAAAAATAGAATAATAAACTCAAATTATATGTTACTTATGACCTTAGGAATATAACACATCAATTCATATTTTTGCAGTGCGTATATTTAGCTATTTCCTACTTTTTAGACATAAAAATGACGAGCTTACCTACAGAGCTCCAACTTCGGTCAGCCACTGATCAAACCATGTCGAAAAAGTCACAAAGAATGCCAAGAGATGGCGTTAATAGTATACATTTTTGTAGTTTATAATGTGGACATATGAACACAAGCGTTCTCAATTGCACTTTTAGCGAAATAAATACCAATTTTTTTTTTATATTTTATGTGTACATTTGTGTACGCCAGGTCTGAAAGGGTTAAATAGTCTCTCCCCTATGCTCCAAGTTTTCTTCATTGCTATTATTGCACTTTTTACTCTCTCCTGTATATGTTTCTCTGCTTTGCCGTTTTTTTTTTGCAAGGTATATCCTAAGTAGTTTATTATATTTACCTCTTCTAAATTATCCTTTCCCCATTTCCATTCCCTTTTTCTTTCTCTGCCTCCTCTTCTCTTTTCAAACACCATCATTTTTGACTTATCGGTGTTCACTGTCAGCCCTTTCTTCTCTGTGTATCTTTGTAGCCTCCTTATCATCTCTTTCATCACTGTTTCCGATGTAGCTAACAGCACTACGTTATCTGCATATATCAGGGATCGAACCTTCACCTTTCTCACTACCACTCCTCCCTCCTGTACTTTTCCTACTTCCTTCTCCAAGTCCGCGATATATGCATTGAACACTAGAACTACCGACAATCAAAGCGTACTTATTTGCACGGAAGAGATCGCATTGGAAATTACATGAAAAAATACGGAATACATAAGAAATAAATCTTTATTTATACCTTCTACGGAAAATCATAGGAAATTTTGAAAGCTTGACCACAGTGAATTTATAAGGTTGCTATAAGTAATCATCAACCAGTCATTTTGACTGCTGTGGTAGTTCTAGTGTTAAACAGCGCTGGACTCGTTGGGCATCCTTGTCCCGCTCCTCTTGATGTCCAAAATTCTTCTTTCTCACCTTCTCTCTTCCTTATTACATTTTTTGTTTCGTCGTATATTTCCGCCATTCTTTCCGTTAAATCCTTTCTCACTCCCATTTCCTTAAGTCTCCCAATTAATGTCGTCCTATCGATCCCATCAAAGACTGCACGGAAGTCTATGAAGAACACCAACAATTTCCCCCTTTTTTTTCCTATTTGTCTGTTTATTATGTAGTTTAATACAAATATCGCATCTACTTCTCCTCTTAGGCTTTTATTTAATATACTTGCGTATATTTTATACGCCGTGCACAGTAATGTTATCCCCCTATAGTTAATTACGTCCTTCTTTTCTCCTTTCTTAAATATGGGGTAAATCACTCTCGTTCTCCATTCCCGTGGTGATCCGCTTCCTTTCCAAATTTTGTTGAGTAGTTTATAATATTCTTCTCCGATTTCCTTCGGCATAAGGGCGCTCGTTTGCTATCTCGTCGTATCCTGGTGCTTTTGCTTTCTTTAAATTTCTTAACTGTTCCATTATTTCTTCTCTTGTTATTTCTTGCGTTTCCTCATCCTCTTTATCCTTCTCACTTCCTTCCGTGGAGGGTGATATGCTTTCTACCGGCTGGGGGAGGAAGCGGTACCACGTTCCGTGTAGCTTGTAAAGCGATAGAAGCAATTCGTTGCACTCTCTTCTCGTCCCTATTTTTGTCAATATACGGGTTTTTCATGTCAAAAAGAAGTTTGTATTCCTGTATGTTACTGGCAGCTCGTGGTAGCACTGTTACGTTTTCAGAAGTTGGCAGGGGTGCATTTTATGATGTGTATAGCTTCGCCTGTCGGGATTGTCAAGTATCCGGGGGACTTCATAAGTATTGCGGCTACTTCTTCCGGTGCGGTATGTATGAGGTTGACAGCATTTTCCAGAATTTGTCGTTCGAGTTGACACTTTTGTAGTATTACGTCTTGGTATATGTGAACCATTTGGGCTTTATTGTGTTTTTCAATAAATGCAAATTTTGAGTTTACGTATGTGAGTATGTCGAGATTGTTAGTTGATATTCTGGTTCTTGTGGTGAACTTTAATCCAGGTGACTTTTTTAAAATGAAGAGCTTTGGGTGCTCAGTCCTTATTAGAGTGTAACCGCAGACTACTTCGTTCGTGGTTCCTGTCAGAGCGAATGTGGTTTCTTGTGATTCAACCGTATAGATCACTGGTCCTAGGTGTTCCTTAGGGGAGACTGCTGTCGCTTTACCTTCGTACAAGAGGTCATATCGGTTGAACTGGCAGAAGTCGTTTGGCATAGGGTCTCAATAGGTAAACCTGTCCTCGGCATCGAGGCATTTGCCCTGCTGTAGTTTGTACAATTGCCCGGATCTTAGGATCTGGTCTGCTTTCAGTTTACTGTTGACTTGGTAATCCCGAATTGAGATTTTGACTATTGTCTGGACTACACCGTTTGACCAAGTGCCAAACGGGTCACTGTACGTTGTGTCTTCGCACTTTCCGTCGTTGTTTATGGTTCCAGCAAGGGTGAGACTACGTGAGGTTGTAGAATTTGGCTGCACGCCGGTTATTTGTGCATTTGTCTGGATGGCTATTGCTCCTGTGGTGTGAGGCAGTTGGCATGTGTCCTTGGAAGTGGTAAGAAGATAATTTTGACGTCCGTTGTTCACGACACTTACGTGCGAGTGTATACCGCAGTAATACACTGTCCGATCAATTTCTACCTGGCATTGAATTACGTGAACGTCGCGGTAGTCTGCCAGTTGAAAAAGCTGAATGTTTATTGTTTCATTATTCACGTCAATGTCCACGGGATCGTACTTTACTGGGTCTATTATAGAAAACGTGGTTACGTTTAGGGTCCTTGCACCGCAACCGTATCCGATCAGTCCACGGCAGGTCCCGATCATCGCGCACAACACTAATACCAAACCGTTCATTTTGCTCGTGGATTTCGGCACACCACTAGCCCTATGCCGGTGTCAAGCCGCGTTGATATAGAAAACGTTAGAGGTAGTGATCTTGACGGTCCCACGGTGGGGAGGATCGCGAAGGTGTGTTCTCACTTACTTTAGTTTGTTCGCGTGTACAATTTTGTTCTTATTTCTAACCTTAATCCTAATGTTCGCTGGCGGAATCGCCTTCAGGACCTCGCGCGGGCCTGTGTACTGTGCGTCTAACTTCCCTTTTCGTCTAACTTCTCTTTCAATAGGTATACCTGGTCCCCAGGTAGGATTAAGTTATCTCTGACGAATTCTTAAAGATCCCATATATTATTATATAAGGTTGCTAGATATATACTACATACGTCGGTTTTTGCTCGTTATCTGGAGGTGAATCTCCTGAAGGTGTTCGCGCAAGTTTATCAAAAACAAGTTCATACGGCGTAAATTTAGTTCCTTCGTGAACGCTTGTATTATAGGAAAAAGTACCTAACTCTAACCACTGGTCCTAATCCTGCGAGTTTTCCATTTTTACTTTAAGGTATTCGGCAAGCACGTGATACGAGTGTTCTATAGAACCGTTCGATTGCGGGTGATATGTTGTTGTTCAGTACTGTTTAACCCTTTGACTGCAGCGCGCTCTCGGAAGAATCCATCAATACGGACGGCGCGTTATTTGCACGTCAGCTGCTGCGACTTTCTACTAACCAAAAGAGTACCCGGAGATTTAGTACCATTCTTAGGATTTAGAAAGTAATAATTACAAAAAAGTTAAAATATCCGTTTTTTGTATTCATTTTAAGTAACTGTTTAAAGTGCTTTAATTTACTTAACTTAGTTTGTACATCATTTCTTTAAAAACAATAGATGATAATTAAATACAAAAAAAAAATCAAAAATTAATAACAAGGAACAAATTCATTTTGACAATTTTAGCATAAAGATAATCAAACGGTAATGAACAAATAAAGATAATGTGAAGAGATAAAGAAGTATATTCTAAAACATAGATCAACGCATCAACCTACATCGCATGCTTTGCATTCATATCTGCTTTCTTTTCTGATTTTATGTCTACTGCATACTACGCACCTTCGCGCATGATTGTTTTTTTCGAAGAGGGATTAAAATGTATACTTGGGAAATGTTTTTTGATTTTGGGAAATAATTTGTATACATTTGAAGTTTGTAAATATTTTTCAAATATTTGTTTTATCAGTAGTGAATGAAACGTTGCAAAATGTAACTGTTTGTGCGTTACATGTTTATACAAAACAAGAGTTCCAAATACTTACATCTAATAAGTGAAAAAAAAACTTTTTGTGCCATTTGTAACTTTTTCTTACGCATTCAAAGGTACTAATAACCATATCAGTCATTATAGTAAAAAAATGCAGAGGGCGTGAATTTACAGCTTTCGTATATATTGATAGATTTGTGAAAACGTATATATACGTCTTTAGCACTCAAACGGTTAATATGAACTACCCAGTTTCCCCTGTTATTTTCAATAACTTCCTACCCTTCGCTCCGAATTCACTTTCTTATCTTTTGACTTCCTTTTTCCTGCATGTTCCTCTTCCTCCTCTTCCCATACTATTCCTCCTAGTTCATCCGTCCTTGCATTTAGATCTCCTCCAGTTAGTACTTTTCTTTCCTTTTCCTTTATTTCCATCCAATCCTTTACTCGTTCCATTTTCATCTTTATATCCACGAGAGCATACACCCCTGCCAACTTCCATATGTTGTTTTGTATTTTAACCATTATTTTAATCACTCCTTTCATTACCGTGATCTGCTCCACCACCACCAAATCTTTCCTCACTAGAAAGCCTCCTATTGCTCTTCCTTTCCTTTTTTTCCTATTTGCGTTTTGTCTATGCCAAGTGTATCTCTTTGGTAATCTGTTCTTTATTGCTCTCCACCCCTTCTCCTCCAACCACGTTTATATCATAAATATAATATCCCAATCTTCCAATTTTTCCCAGAATTCGTTGTCCTTATTTTTTAATCTTACCACATTCCAAAGTACTACTTTCCAATTACTCCCAACAATTGTAACGCTGTAGAGAGTACAGAATAATCTAATAATTCTATTTCCGAGCTCGACACGCAAGCTTGTACCGAGAAATTAGTCGAAGGCTCTTGAGAGATCGGTTGGGTTGTCAGTAGATAATAGAGAGGTGCTAACCCATGTCCTCTGAGGGGGATCCGGCGCGAACGTTCGACGAGGTGACCGCGGAGGCGCAGGGGTTTCCGCTCGTTTGACCAACGATGTCACGCGGGGAAGGGTGGTATTTTATCTTAATTTGTTAAGTGGCGTGCCGTGGGGAAAAAAGGTAATTAGAAGGTAAATGAAGATATTTTTTAAATAATATTTTTCAATAATGATGAAACAATTTTTATTGTTCATTACCATAATTCAATGTAGTACATACAAAAGTCGTTGAATTAAATACTTAATTGAAGGAAAACGGTCTTATATAATTAAACTTATATTTACGGATGTACCTATATATTTAAGCGTTATGGAAAAGAAAGGTAATTATAAGGCGAATGAAAATATTTTTCAATAATGAAATAATTTTTTATTTTTCATTTCCATAATTCAATGTAGTACATAATAATAATAATAATAATAATAATAATAATAATAATAATAATATTGCGCGGTATTGTCTATTTATTACAAGCTTCATAAAGAATATCATCTAAAGCGTGTTTGTTTGGAGTATACGTAAATTAAATTATCGTTCGGGTTCCCGGACTCCAAACAGCTCGGAAAGAGGAAGAGGTTAAGAATAGTACACAATATTCTTATTTTCGCCGCTCGTGCAACGAGCGGCCGTATATTGTTACAAAAGATAACAAAAGGTGAGCGAGAGAGAGAGAGAGAGAGAGTGGCTCGGAAAAATGCCTCGGCTGTGCCTTCTCCCGGTGGCCTCCTCGATGGCTCTGGAACAAAAACGCTCGCTACAGTTCTGACGTCACGGGCTCCGTGTACGATCAGCTGGCCGAATTACGTCACGCACGATTGCCGTCGGCCCGTGGTGACAACTGCCTTTTGCCTGTGCGGCGAAGTGGACTGTAATTTTTTAGACGAGAGCGACAAACCAAAAAGGAGTCTACTCTACGTCTGTAGATAATACCAGAATCGGCCCCAAAGGGTGGAGGTTGTAAGGCTCCTCCCTTGGTGCACTCGATTCGGCCTTGAATTCCCTCACCTACACAACCTCAATGGGTGCTGACGCCCGGTGTGAATGCACCGTGAGCGCGTGAGCAGTCAAGAGGATCCTGCAGACCGCTTGGATCCTCTCCTGTCTTTGGAAACGGTCTCACGGGAGAGCACGGCAAGTCCAGCGGCAGATGAGGGCGACGAAAGCGGTAGGCGACTGACGCTGTGAATCAGTGAGCAGCCAAGAACTATGTTCTCCTGTCTTGTACCTGATTCACAGAGCACCCTTCCCTGCAATCGACGATAGGGCCGAGAAGCAGGACGCTAAAGCCTGGTTTCTTCGGCGGAAGCAAGGTTGGAAAAATCCTGAGATTGCTTCAAATGACAGTTGAAGCGCGAAGGAAGTCGACCCACGTTGTCCACGTGGAGACTCCGGTTACTCGCGCTACTCTTCTTCAACAGGATACTTCTCGTTATGCGGCACGACCTGGATCGCCGAAGTCGCTCGCTCGAGGTCCTGTGATAAACTGTGATACACTGTGCCGTTCGTCGGCTTCCCCCGACGAACGCGCATTTTCGTTAATTTCAGCGCCGATAAGAGGCGCTGACGAGTCTCATATTCTTTTCTCTTTCCCTTTCCTGTTTCTCTCTGTTTTTCTATCTAGCCGCGGCACGTGCGACCTAGCCCATCACCTATTTTGTTTTCCAATGACTCACGCACCGGACGGTGCGTGGCAAGAACATTGAAAAACAGGCGAGCTTAGGTCGTCTTAGTCAACGGTTTTTTGCGATGCCTACCGGTGGACGGTGACATCGCAAACGGGAACAACCGACAAAAACTGACGGCGAATTTCGCGGTGCTCAACCGTTCCGTTTTTAAACACACCGCCCCCCTTGCACGGTCGTGCAATTACCCAGGGAACGGTATCGCGAAGCTGCCCTTTCGGATCGTGAGACTCGAAAACGAAATTCCGGCTTGTAAACAGCGACAGAGAAAAGGGAAAGTTGCACCAGTAAGAATATAAAAGGAACACTTACAACCATGGTTCAGCCGGGATGTGAGGAGTCGAAGGGACGTTTCCATCACCGCGCCCAGGGCCTCCCTTGTACGGCGGTCCAAACGATCCTGGGGCCCGCGGCTCCCTCTCCTTTCCGGCCGGTTACGGGGACCGTGGTTTCCCCGGCGGTCTCTCGGCGGCTCCACGGCGGCCCGTCCGTGGTAGCTCCTGTTCGGCGACTCCCTTCTCAAGGCGGGGGGCCTCACGACGGAGGGCTCCGCCCGCTCCTCTCGACCGGTGAGGTTTTCCTGTCGCCGATTCCTTTGCCGTTTCCCACGGCCTGGTGGTGGGCCCGAGTTGGTGTCCGGGGTTGACCTGACCGGTGGAGGTACGGGGAGCCCGGCTGCCGAACTCGGGGGAGTTGGCCGCTCCCGAAACTGCATCGACGTAAGGTGGCCCAGTCTGTTCCACCGGAGGACATACCGACCTCCGGGCACCTGGCACCGATACCGCCGGCTGCTTCTTGGGACACTCCGTGATATTCGCAGCGTCGTCAAGCCGACATCAAACACGATGTCGTCACTGTCCCGTGACTGGTCCACCACTGCGGGGCAGGTCACCGGCATGCTCTGCTCCGGCTTGGTTGTGGTCGGTGGAGCAGGCGTATCCCCTGCCTGCTCCACAATTCGAACACACTGCTCGAATTGAGTTTCGATTAATTCATTCCAGCTAACTGGAGGTGGATTGTTCGCTGAACTTACTGGTTCCATTTTCGTGGAAAGACTGATTTTTCGGTAGCCTTTGCGAGCCGCGAGGGCTTTTGCCCGTGGAGTGGGAAACAAAGAGTGGGGATTTCCCTACTCCTTAATTCTATCCACGGGGTCAGAGAGCAAGGGGGGTGTGACTTTGTTGTGTCACCTCCCAATAGATATCACCTATTTTTTCTCCTACCCCTGTCACTTTGACCGAATTATTGTGGTTTTTTGGGTCCCTGTTTGCTTCGAATTCCGAGGTCACAGATGACTCATCCACTGTTTGTTTGTCTTTCGTTCACCGGTAACACACACAGTCTCGTAATCGGACGTGTGTAGCTGGACTTAGACATACGTACTTTGACTACACGTACGTTTCCGTCTCTTCCAGGCAAAATCTCCTCGACTCTTCCCATCTCCCACCGGTTGGGTGGTAGGAGAGGATTCTGAACGAGTACGAGAGTTCCTGGGTTTATCTGGGTTTGGGTGGAGGACCATTTATAGCGCTGCTGAAGATGGGAGATATAATCTCGAACCCAATGTCTCCAGAGCAGCTCGTGGAATTTTTGGATAGCTCTCCATCGCGACAATCGCGAGATAGGCTCCGTTTCCACTGATGGTACCGGTAGTGCATTGAGCGGGCTACCGGTCAGGAAGTGACCCGGAGTGAGGGGTGCATAATCCTCCGGGTTATCACTCAGGGGGCCGATCGGGCGAGAATTCAAACTCGCCTCGATCTTGCATAACAGGGTATGCATCTCCTCCCCTGTCGGAGTAAATTCTCCGAGGATGCGCTTCAGATGGTGTTTTACTGATTTAACACCCGCTTCCTGCATTCCACCAAAGTGCGGGGCACTAGGCGGGTTAAACCTCCACCTGATGCCCAAGGTTGCACACCGTGTTCGCATTTCTTCCGAGGTGTATACTTTACAGAAATTCTCTCGGAGCTCTCGATCGGCACCGACAAAGTTTGTGCCATTGTCACTAAACATGCAAGACGGAATTCCACGTCTTGCAATGAATCGATCGAGAGCGGCTAGAAATACACTCGTCGTATAATTATGGACGAGTTCAATATGTATGGCCCTTGTAACGTAACAGACAAACACTGCTATGTACGCTTTATGGGCGGTTTTTCCTCTCCCGGCGGAGTCGCGGACCCTATAGGGCCCCGCGTAATCCACTCCGCAGTTGGAGAAGGCTCTGGCCGGGCGAGATCGTTCCGGGATCAAGTGCTGCATTATTTGCGTGGAGGTTTTTCCCTTCCATCTAACGCACCGCATGCACTTGTTGATCACCGTTCGCGCTGCATTTCGACAGCCGACGATCCAGAAATTTTGTCGCACTGTGTAGATGGTTAGTTGCAAACCTCCGTGCAACGTATCCACGTGACACTGCCGAATGATTAGTGATGCCACATAATGTTTCGGCAGAATTATCGGATGTTTTGCATTCCAATCCAACACAGTATTTTCCAGCCTTCCACCGACCCTCAGCACGCCCTTATCATCGATAAAGGGGTTCAGTCTTTTTAGTGGAGAGGCGGAAGGAATTTCCCGTTTGGTTTTCAAACATTGGTACTCTTCCGGGTAGTGCGAATATTGCAAGTGTCGGGCGATTCGCTCCGTAGCTTCTTGCAATTCGGGCGCACTTAATGCGACATTGCCGTTTTACCGTTCTTCGCCTGGCGCTCGCCTCCGAAACCGGAGGCAGTACGCGGTTACTCTTATCAACCGCCTCCAAGAGTGGAATCGGAACAAAACGTCCCATTCCTTTCTTGGGCTGGTTGTGAGGGCGTGCGTCACCCGCTTGCCCTCTTCGGTCTCTATGGAAGCAGGGACTTTGGGCCAGTTTGCTTCCGATAACCGTAGCCAGTTTGGTCCAGACGTCCAGAGGTCCGTTTTAAGGAACTCCGCAGCATCCAATCCCCTCGAATTTAAATCCGCCGGGTTGGAGCGGGTCGGAACGTAACGCCATTCCGCCTGCGGCAGGACCGTCTGGATTTTCGACACACGGTTTGCGATAATGATTTTCCAATTCGATGGGTGCTTCCTTAACCAAGCTAGGGCGATTGTTGAATCGGTCCAACAAACGACCCGGTTTACGCTAATGGCAAGGGATCGTTGCACGTGCGCCAACAGCTCGGCAAGCAGCACCGCTCCGTTCAATTCGAGTACCGGAATTGACTGAGTCTTGATCGGTGCTACTCGCGATTTTGCCATCAACAGGGACGTATCCACGGCCGTGTCGATGGTCGCGACTCGTAAATAGACGACTGCCGAATAAGCTGCAAGCGAGGCATCACAGAATCCGTGTAACTCCACGGAATTCGTGTCTGCGTCGTGCTTTACCCATCGAGGAATTTTCAATTCGCTTAATTTACTCCAAACAGTATGCCAATAATTCGCAATCTACAAGCGATTCGCTGTCAAACGTACCGCTCTCACATATCGCTTTCGCAGCATGGCATGCATCGGTGACATTGCAGCGTTTTATAACATTTAAAAATAGTTGAAACTTATTATCGACGGTTTGCGTATTTTCACATAACCAGTAATACATATGTTCTATACAATGTTCCAGATTAAACATAAACAGCACTGTTGAAGGTTTTAAACTTAAATACTTATCCAACAATGTCAACCGTAACATCCTCTCTGTATGCATCGTAGTAAGTTCTATTTTTAAGTCTTGAATCCACAACGGATGAGCAGTCGTTGTTGTTGGCGTTTGTAGTAATCGTTCAATATCTGGACGTTGTCGAATGAACATTTTCCACGTTGCAAACGGTAATATTATGCGATGTCCATGATTACCATTTTTGGTGTGATAGGGAAAATGATTAACAATTTGCGTGTTACGTGTGACTTTATTCAACGTGCACGTCGCACGTTGCCGTTACAATTATACAACACCGAATGACCCCTCTTTCCGAAATCCTTCGTCCTATATTCCCATCGAACAAGGGAGCATTTCCCGGGACGAAGGGAGAGAGGTTCGGTTCGTTGCGACAGTGTGTCGCCGGAGGTAAGTGTGGCTACGCGAGAGAAAAACCACGTGTTCGTTACAACGTCGAACCGTTTCGACCCCGGTGGTCCTTAACCCTTTTAGTACCGAACGACGATATATCGTTGCGTATGCCATGGTGCCTAACTATTTGCATCGTGAGAGAGCTCTATCTCAAAATAAATTTATAAAACGTTATAAATGTGTCAATTTTTTCTTTTATTCCGTAATATGCTTCTTGTTGAATTTGTAAATATCATTCTTACTTCCGTTTTTATGAGTTTTTTCCCAAACCTTAGCAAATTCGTTAAATTTGCTCGGTACTAAAAGGGTTAAGGACCGTGAAATTTCTCGCGTCGCCACATCACCAATAAGTAGATCTACACGCGAGACAGACCCAACGCGTATTCCAATGTCCAAATATTTGTAGCACGTCGGTGTTAACGCATATCTCCGTCCTAAGATATGAGCCACACGACGCGAGGACCATACAAGAGGAATGCTATAAATGGAAAATAAATATAAATATCTGATAAATCGGGTATTTGGAAAAAATATCAGTATAAAAAATCGGAACTTACCCATCCAATTGTGTATCTGAAATTGGAGTTTCAGTATTTTGTATCGGAACGTAATAATTCATGGGTTTATTACTTTCCTTAGCGGTTAACATCGTATCTACTTGTAGAAAATACTGTTAATCAAATTCTAACATCACACAGTAACTGATGAAATTACATGCCGGAGGCCGCCTTTTAAAAAGATACGTATCCCCCCCCCCCCTCTACAGCACACTTTCGACAGCAGCATCGTTTTTGGCGGCACGCTCTTCGCGCTATTTCGATGATAATGCCGAAATCCATATTTTTTTTATTCAAGGTTATGTCAATGGTCACGTTCTGTGGTAAAGTAATTTTTATTCAGAAAAATCGCATCTGCGACGCGTTTCATTTTGTTGCATTTAGCTGATCCTATTCGTTACGCATCCCATCTGTCTTCTCGGATGTTATTTCTTTGGCACGTTCCTATAGACGCGAAGATTCTGTATGATTTCATCGCTGTCTGGTGATCCTCGGATACGGTTTCAACACCATTGCTTTTTACCGATGTGAACACGTTTTCGCTTCGAAGAAAATATGATTTGAGAATGATCACATCTCAAACTCGTTCGTAACAGGTGCCTTGAATATAGGCCCTTGGTTTCAAACTATGCGAAAGCACTTCACAGTCGCGATTTTGTTGAGTACCCACTTTCTATCACATATAAAAATCGGGATACGTCGCGACGGAGTCTTCATACATAAATCTCGAGAACGCGTCGTTTGAGTCGGTCGATCGGTCAGTCAACGTTACATTATCAGGTCGATTGGTCAGTCAACGTTACATTATCATCATCGTCATCATCATCATCAACAACAACATAAACGTGCCAACCTTTGTAGATCTTCAAGGTTTTATTCACGATTGAACCTTTACCGTGAAGGAGATTGCAGTGTTGAGGAAAGTAAGAATTCTGTCGCATTATATCTTTGTGAGCCCTGTACCGTGCGTGTGCTCACAAAATGTGAGAGGGCACAAGCTTTCTGGCTTGGTAGACATAATCATGGATTAAGTTGGGAAGACGGAAACGATCCATACAGCATGGTAAAACGTTTGAATAATACAACAATGGTTGCGATGGAAGAAGAAGATGCTTCTCGTTTAATGTATGTGAAAGGACTCGAAAAGCAGAAGTTAGTTAACACTAAACCTACCGACACTTCATGTATATCTATTCCTACCACAGCGGGTCAAGTGACCCGTCTTTAAAATGTTATATATATATATCATTCAGCACAATTTTACATGAATAAAACAATTTTTAACAAATAACGATTCAAAATTATTTATTAAATTCAAAAAACATAAAAATAATACAGGAAAAACAAAAATAATACAAGAAAAAAATTAAATATTCTTCAATTAAATTTAGAAAATAAATGAATAATATGCCAATTGTATTCATATTCCGCATATTTTGCAAATTATTGGGTTTTCGAAGGCACATTTACCACACACATATTTGTTGCATTTGAAACAAATTTTTGTAGTTTTGTTTTCTTTGCAAAAACCTATTTGGCACCTTTTTCGCGAATCCGAACTTGAATTTGCTGACGTTTGCTGTATAATTTCTTTTTCTTTCTGTTGCTCATGTTGAAAATCTTCGGCAAGTTCTTCAGCTAATTGGAATAAAAATTGTTGTCTAGAAATTTTTTCGCCGGTTGTTTCTCTGTATAAAACCCATGAGTTGATTCCAGCCAGGTCAAGAATATTGAAGAAAATCTGCACAGGCCATCTTTGCGATTTCGATTTCACAGAGTATTTTCTTGCCATCTGATCCGTCATGTCCACACCGTATTTAGTACTATTGTAGAATCTGATCGTTTCAGGTATACGCTTACCGTTTTTTTCGATGCTTATAGATTTATGCTTGGAGCTTAGCAGAAGCACTTTTTTGTTTGGCTTACTTTTGTAAATGGTAAGTGAACAATGACTCGATTTATATAGTTTTGTTGAGAAGCGTGGCATACCATCTTTGGCGTGCTTGGCGAATTCTGGGAGTTCTCTTTTATTACTGCGGATAGTTCCAACAATAGTGGTTCTTTTTTCTAGTAATTTTGCAGCTAATGATGCGCTCGTAAAGAAATTATCTGTAGTGACGCTTCTTCCGCATCCTGTGAACGGTTCCAGTAGTTTGAGAACAACGAATTCCCCAAGCGTAGATGAAGTTCCTCTATTTTCATCCTTTCCCAAATATGGAAATCCATTTATAACGTATTTGGTGCTGACGTCAGATGCTAGCCAGAATTTGATACCAAACTTATCCGGTTTATTCGGCATATATTGTGTGAACCTGCACCTCGCTTTAGTTGGGAAAAGCTGTTCATCTATAGTAACATGTTCCCCAGGCTTATAACAATTTTGGCTATTCTCGATAAATTTGTACCAAATATCAGAGATTAGAGCAAATTTATCCGTTTGTAAACGCTGGCTTCGTTTACTTTTTTTATCAAATCTGATAAACTGCATAATTTCACAAAAAGCACTCCTGCTCATGGTATTTGAAAAAAAAGCGGGACCCCATTTCTTGTTCCATAGATATGAGATGTTCAAATTGTTTGCCCGATATGCGCCACGTGCATATAGAAGAGCAATAAATGCATTTATTTTTGCAGGAGTAAGATTCCATTTCATTCCCAACACTCGAGAGGCTTCTTCTTCTGTGCATTTTCTTATGTGCTCCATTACATGATTATCAATAAGCAAAGAAAATGCAGTTCTCATATTTCCCTTCATAATATTTCGTTTGGCAAATGCTGTCGGGCCTACAACCTCCCTAAAAATATTATAAATTGGTACTCGTCCAGGTGTTGAACCTTCTTGTATTTCTTGCCAAATTGTACCATCAGCCGCAATTTCGGTACATCGGTTTTCCACATCACTTTCACTTTCTGAACTCGATAACGGTCTTTTTCTCTTTTGTCCTCTACGTATATTCAAAATATTCTCGTCTTCACTTTCCTTACCTGAGGACTCACATTCGTCCATAGTGTCAAATGAGTCATCATGTTGTTCTATGCTATCCACTTCACTTTCAGATAGTTCTTCTTCACTAAATTCCGAACACTCTTCATCTATATTATTTATAATTTCTAAAGATTTCAAATATCTTGAATGTTTCGACATTTTTGGGATAAGAATTATTAGTAAAATAACAAAATAAGAATTGTTTGACTCGCAAAATAGCACTATAACTTGCAATGTTTACTGTAATGCTCGCTTGGAGTAGAGTGAAATTCGCTTTTTAGTCGTTAGTCAACAAAAAATATGACGCAATACAGCAAAATATATGATGCAATAGCAAAAATGTCTAATGCAATGATTTTGTAGCACAACCACACATACAAATCTTCATAATATCACATGTTCTTTGCATGGGTCAAATGACCCGTTGCGGTAGTTAGGACGGAGTACATATATTTCTCGATAAAAATATTAACAAGAGAGGAGTAAATATTAAAAAATACATTCAATGTATTTTTTAATAAAAGTAGTAAAAGCAAATGGCGATGTGATAATGTTGTTTACAAGAAATTCTGACAAAAAGTTTAAAATGGGTCATTTGACCCGCCGTGGTAGGTTTAGTGTTAAATACTTAATTGAAGGAAAACGGTCTTATATAATTAAACTTTTATTTACGGATGTACCTATATATTTAAGCGTTATGGGAAAGAAAGGTAATTATAAGGCGAATGAAAATATTTTTCAATAATGAAATAATTTTTTATTTTTCATTTCCATAATTCAATATAGTACATAATAATAATAATAATAATAATAATAATAATAATAATAATAATATTGCGTGATATTGGCTATTTATTACAAGCTTCATAAAGAATATCATCTAAAGCGTATGCCAATAATTCGCAATCTACAAGCGATTCGTCATCGAACGCACCGCTCTCACGTATCGCTTTCGCAGCGTGGCATGCATCGGTGACATTGCAGCGTTTTATAACATTTAAAAATAGTTGAAACTTATTATCGACAGTATGCGTATTTTCACATAACCAGTAATACATATGTTCTATACAATGTTCCAAATTAAACATAAACAGCATTGTTGAAGGTTTTAAACTTAAATACTTATCCAACATCATGTCAACCGTAACATCCTCTCTGTATGCATCGTAGTAAGTTCTATTTTTAACTCTTGAATCCACAACGGATGAGCAGTTGTTGTTGTCGATTGTATTAATCGTTCAATATCTGGACGTTGTCGAATGAACATTTTCCACGTTGCAAATGGTAATATTATGCGATGTCCATGATTACCATTTTGAGTGTGATAGGGAAAATGATTAACAATTTGCGTGTAAACGTGTGACTTTATTCAACGTGCACGTCACACGTTGCCGTTACAATTATATAGACCGAATGACCCCTCTTTCCGAAATCCTTCGTCCTATATTCCCATCGAACAAGGGAGCATTTCCCGGGACGAAGGGAGAGAGGTTTGGTTCGTCGCGACAGTGTGTCGCCGGATGTAAGTGTGGCTACGCGAGAGAAAAACCACGTATTCGTTACAACGTCGAACCGTTTCGATCCCGGTGGTCCTTAAGGACCGTGAAATTTCTCGCGTCGCCACATCACCAATAAGTAGATCTACACGCGAGACAGACCCAACGCGTATTCCAATGTCCAAATATTTGTAGCACGTCGGTGTTAACGCATATCTCCGTCCTAAGATATGAGCCACACGACGCGAGGACCATACAAGAGGAATGCTATAAATGGAAAATAAATATAAATATCTGATAAATCGGGTATTTGGAAAAAATATCAGTATAAAAAATCGGAACTTACCCATCCAATTGTGTATCTGAAATTGGAGTTTCAGTATTTTGTATCGGAACGTAATAATTCATGGGTTTATTACTTTCCTTAGCGGTTAACATCGTATCTACTTGTAGAAAATACTGTTAATCAAATTCTAACATCACACAGTAACTGATGAAATTACATGCCGGAGGCCGCCTTTTAAAAAGATACGTATCCCCCCCCCCCCTCTACAGCACACTTTCGACAGCAGCATCGTTTTTGGCGGCACGCTCTTCGCGCTATTTCGATGATAATGCCGAAATCCATATTTTTTTTATTCAAGGTTATGTCAATGGTCACGTTCTGTGGTAAAGTAATTTTTATTCAGAAAAATCGCATCTGCGACGCGTTTCATTTTGTTGCATTTAGCTGATCCTATTCGTTACGCATCCCATCTGTCTTCTCGGATGTTATTTCTTTGGCACGTTCCTATAGACGCGAAGATTCTGTATGATTTCATCGCTGTCTGGTGATCCTCGGATACGGTTTCAACACCATTGCTTTTTACCGATGTGAACACGTTTTCGCTTCGAAGAAAATATGATTTGAGAATGATCACATCTCAAACTCGTTCGTAACAGGTGCCTTGAATATAGGCCCTTGGTTTCAAACTATGCGAAAGCACTTCACAGTCGCGATTTTGTTGAGTACCCACTTTCTATCACATATAAAAATCGGGATACGTCGCGACGGAGTCTTCATACATAAATCTCGAGAACGCGTCGTTTGAGTCGGTCGATCGGTCAGTCAACGTTACATTATCAGGTCGATTGGTCAGTCAACGTTACATTATCATCATCGTCATCATCATCATCAACAACAACATAAACGTGCCAACCTTTGTAGATCTTCAAGGTTTTATTCACGATTGAACCTTTACCGTGAAGGAGATTGCAGTGTTGAGGAAAGTAAGAATTCTGTCGCATTATATCTTTGTGAGCCCTGTACCGTGCGTGTGCTCACAAAATGTGAGAGGGCACAAGCTTTCTGGCTTGGTAGACATAATCATGGATTAAGTTGGGAAGACGGAAACGATCCATACAGCATGGTAAAACGTTTGAATAATACAACAATGGTTGCGATGGAAGAAGAAGATGCTTCTCGTTTAATATACAGTCGGTCACGAAAATATTCGGACACCACTATAGTTTTGACTATTATAGTCCGTACTTCAGAAATGTAAACAATGAGAACAAAAAGAGGTTTCACATATGTTACTATGCAATGTGTAGTTTACAAAAACGTAAGAAATATTTATTTACGATACGTGATTTCATAAATAATAAAAGAAAAACGGAATGTACGCTCAATTTCATGTCACAGAAATATTCGGACACTATGAAAACTAAGTTTATATCACGATATATAAATCTTGTTTTTATTAATTAGTACTTTGTTGGATATCCCATATGTTTTATGATGTGCCGTAATCGCGTTGGCATGTTACAAATTATTTTCTTTAAATAATCTTGCCCAATACGTAGCCATTCTTCTTGCAGACGTCTTTTTAGCTCTTCTTTTGTGTTTATGGGAGTTGTCCGAATTCGGCGATCTAATTCGTCCCATCAATTTTCAATGGGGTTCAAGTCTGGTGATTGCGGTGGTGGATGGAGGATATTTTTGCAAGTGTATAATAAGAATTCTTGTACAATTCGCGATTTGTGCTTTGGGTCATTATCTTGATAAAACTTTATCCCATTTTGAAGTCCCATATTATCAGCACTTTTTTTAAAATTATTCTGCAAAATCTGTAGATATCTATTTTTATCAAGGATATCGTCGATGAAAACTAATTCGCCTACTCCATGGGCCGAAATGCAGTCCCACACCATCACAGACCCACCACCGTGTTTCACAGTCGGCTGCAAATGCCTCGGATTCAGTTCTTCTTTCGACTTCCGCCATACCCTAATTCTTCCGTCGCTTCCATAAATATTATATTTGGACTCGTCCGCGAAAGTTACGTCCTCCCACCACTCACTGTCCTTTGCAATGTAGTCCTTTGCAAATTTCAGTCTCTTCATCCTGTTCGCCGCGTTAATATACGGCTTTTTCCGAGCTATTCTTCCATTATAGCCCTCTGATCTTAACACTCTTCTTATGTTCTCCGGATGCACTGATATTCCACGGTGTTCATTTAATTCAGCTGCTAACTTTGGAGCACTTATCCGAGGATCACATTTGATTCTCCTAATTATGGAACGTTTATCGCGAATATCTAAGATCGGTTTGCGTCCGCTTTGAGGGATAGATTCAATTCTATCTTCGTTCTTGTACCGTCGAACAATATCCCATACCGTACTCTTACTAATATTTAATAAATCAGCAATTTTACGAATCGATTTCCCTTTTTCATGATGAAAAATTACTAACTGTCGCATATCAAACGATGTATTCTTACTTTTCCGACCCATTTTGCATAAATTTTGAACAAGACTGACAAATATTCGATCTATTACTTACTTTGTACATAGTATGAATGTATATATACATAGTATGTTTACAAACATTGTTTCAATCAGTTCCTGGAACCTGGAAACTTGAGAAGTATAGCAAGTGTCCGAATATTTCTGTGACATGAAATTGAGCGTACATTCCGTTTTTCTTTTATTATTTATGTAATCACGTATCGTAAATAAATATTTCTTACGTTTTTGTAAACTACACACTGCATAGTAACATATGTGAAACCTCTTTTTGTTCTCATTGTTTACATTTCTGAAGTACGGACTATAATAGTCAAAACTATAGTGGTGTCCGAATATTTTCGTGACCGACTGTATGTGAAAGGACTCGAAAAGCAGAAGTAGTTAATTGATATCCTCGAACATAATGTGAAGCGAGATGTTATAGTGGAGACCATAGACGCAAATTTTGAGAATATCGGCTCGTTACAAACATTAGATATCAATAATACTTTCCGCTGTAAAAAGCATAAAAAAGATTGTGCATTACAGAATGTGTTAAAACTCTGTAATTGGTGGTGTATCCATCATAAATTATAAATTATTTCATTTGAGATTTAACGCGCGTGCGCGTGTGTGGACATAATGATGGTTATAGATAAGTTATTAATTAAACTTATGAATCAATGAATCGCAATTTCACACATATTCTATACGCGTCTTCCGTAGGTTTAACTTTTTTCGTGAACGAGATATATCGTTCTTTCGTTATCGGTAATTAATCGATGGTACCTGTGAATGTATTAGCTATTTCCCTGACAATAAAGTGTGCATCATAACCACTTAAATTGTTAAAAATTACGGGAATGCAATGCGATTATTTCTAATGTAGATTGCAATTTGAATGCGCGGGACCTCTGTATCGTCCAGTCAGATGATCACGCAATGATCGCGTACCCGTTTGTCGTCTTGAGCGAACGGTTTTTCGCATACGTGGCAGTGCGTTGCGGTGCGAAATGCCACTGTTATTTCGTTAATTGCTCCATGGTTACGTTACCGGATAGATTAGTCTTTACGCGACACGCTAATTCTTCCAATTCTTCGACGAACCATGAGACGCAATCACTATCGCGACGATATCGATACATGGATAATGATTGGTCGTACGAGCAGTGCACATAGTACCCGATACTAAATACCTTGTGCTGCTGATACGCGTAAATCTTTGCTTTCGAGTCCTCCTCCTGCTTCTCTGTCTTCTGCAGGATGCATTCCAGATCGGCGTACACGTCAAACGGGAGCCGCTCTTTCCTGCTGTAATTGCCGAAACTTAACCATTTGTCTTCTTCGTTCGGTAATACGATCGCGCAGTCGTTCATTTTCCCGCAGTCTACTGCATGCGTCTGCAACGTCTTCTCCGAATAGAAATAATGTAAACATCTGCAAAATTCGAAAGTATTCAATATCGTGGTCGAGAAGGCACTCGCATTGTTCTCTTAAGTATATATATGTATACATACCGGTCGCAGATATGCTTTTTGACCTTCTTCTTGCTTAATACTTTACCGAGCGGTTCGAACATCCTATGCCCTTCTCAATCACTCAATTCTCGATCACTCAGCCGCAGATCGTCCGAGACACCGGCTCGGTTTCGGCTTAGACTGCCGCGCGGGAATATATGCGCTTTTCTTATGCTCCGGTAAAATTGTACGCTTCGTGTTATTATAGGGTAATCAAATTTAATAAAATCTTTTACTTTAATAATATTAGTGTTAAACAATGTTTATTTTATCTATTACAATCGTTTTCAGTTCGATATTGACATAAAATATACCATAATCCATATAACAATATATGTTGAAAAAAGAAGTTGTTTAATATTTTTTTAAAGTATGATACCGCTCGAAAGAGTCACCTTTGTGTAGTGGAACGTTGCAAAATTTACAGACGGAACCTGTTCTGCTTTGTTTTTTTTTTACTTGAACAAACTCTGCATTGTCTTAGGGGTCTTTTACATCGACTGCTGGTCACTATATTTATCAGTTTATGCTTTCCGAGATTTGCCAGCCTTCCAGGATGATCAAATCGGGATGTGGTTCTTGTGGATTCGGAATTAGGTAGATTTTTATCTTGTTCTTTAGCTTGGCAATCTTCTATCCATGAAAGTGTCGCTTTGTGCAGAACATTTTTATATGTAATCTTCTGTCCGTTCAGAGTTGTATACACTTCAAAGGAATTAAAAAATACACAGTTCATAAAGAATATTACGACACGTTTTGTCCATTTTTTTGTTTTCCTAAAAGTGGAGTAATAGGACAGATATTGATCTGCGCGATCTACGCCCTTCATATATTTATTGTAATCTATTATTGAAATTGGCTTCTGCATGGGGCAATCTGATGTCCTGCTTCTGCTTCTAGATTCCGCCATTTGTGCAGAATGTATTGTCGAGATCATATGTACGTTCCTTTTGCCATTATTCCATACTTGTAATAGAATATGGCCATTTCTACGAAATTGATGCTGGCCTCTTGAAAGTTTGTCCGTTTGAAGTGGTTGAGGAAGACCTCTGTTTCTTCGAATTGTCCCGCACACTGGCAATTTATTTTTTAAAAGAATTTTAGCCATGTTGACACTATTGTAATAATTATCTTGATATATATGGTGCCACATGTTCTTATACGGTCCCATGACCGATAATACAGTCTCTTCTAATTTATTTCTATCAGCAGTATACACACAAAAGTTAGATACGTATCCTGTTTGAGCTTCAGACAGCACTCTGACCAGTATTCCGTATTTTGTGATTTTTGCGCGATTATATGTTTTGATTGAAAGTCTATCTGTCCACAGAATTATACACTCATCCAGAGACAATTGTTGATCTGGTTTATATACATTGTTAAATTTTTGCTTTAAATAATCGATGACTGGCTGGACTTTCACAAGCCTATGCGAATTGGGAGAAATGTGGTTATTGTTACAAAAATGCCAGCTTTGCATTATTTGTAAAAATCTGTTTCTACGTTTCTGTAGTTGGGTCTGTGGACTAATAATCATAAAGAACGTTCTTCTTTACTTGTCCCATAAGGACGATCAGGCCCAAAAATTTCTTCATTTCAGGCACCGTGATGTCTGTCCATCTTTTCGTTTTTAGTGTAATTCTATCTATATTTTTCCATAATTTGATCATGATACCTATTAGACTCCTTCACGAAGTGCTCAATCAGGTCACTTCCAATGAATAAATTCACAATATCTGTTAGGTTTTCAGAAGAACTTGGCATAATTTTTACGCCGGGGCTGCCTTCGAAAAAATTATATTCTTGTCATTCGTTGACTATGTACCACTGCTGTCTTCAACGTTATTATTTATGTCCTCGTCTTCAGAATCACTGTATATTAGTGGTACAGAACGTCGCTTTCGAATCGTTATACTACTGCTGTCACTTTCGTCATCAGTACTACTTGCTGATCAGTGAATACAATCTGACAGATCGTCGAGATAGAACTCATCAACACTATCCTTTTCATTCATCTTTAAAGGCTAAATTTTATAGAAAAGCAATGAATATCTGAATACAGAATTCGAAATGCTTGCTGCTTGCTACTTGTCAGTCTAACCTAACCAAATCTAACGGAAAAAACAAAAGTCGATTAATCAACGACCGGTCGGTAAGCGTTGTGGAATAAAAGTCGATTAATCGACGGCCGGCCGGTAAAGTGTTAAAAGTATGGTCTTTAATTGAACATATGTAGTTAGATCTTCAATGTATAGATAGATATACTAAATATAATATAAATAATATAAATGATATATTACTAAATAAATCCTTATATAAATAATAAAAATAAATACATATATTATAAATTAAGATACGTTTCGTTGTCATGTATATTAGTATTATGGATTAGTGATGGTACATGGTGGACAGCATATGTTGGTGATAGTGCCAGAGTACTGCACGTAAATGTTGATGAGCCATTTCGATCTGATTCCCCAAAATTAGAGAAATGAACTGCATAGTTGTAAGGAGCATTTAAGTCAATTTTTAAAAGAATGTTACTAATACGGCTTTGAGCAACAGTCCTCGTTTGCTCATCATATTTTCGTATTTTCTTCGCTATGTATTTCCCAAAAACAGTACATCCGTCATCCTCATTTAAATAATTATTTTGAAGCGACTTCATAATGTTGTAAGCTTCCTTTGCTTTAGCATCTTTTGTCCTTGCTTTTTTTTTGTTAGATTTTTTCGGCCGACGACATATTAGTTCTTCCTTATCGATTATTTTTTCGGTAGAATCCTCTATGCTATGGGTGCTTTTTTCTTCATCAATATCAATGTGTTCTTCATTTTCCGGTGTAGTTATTATTTCAGACACAGATTCCTAGAAATATCGAAAATATAGAAATCTGATATCTACATCGCCACAAGCATGGGAGGAAGTTTCAAACGTATATAGCAAATTGTGGAATTTTCCACAATGTTTGGGGGCTATAGATGGAAAGCATGTGATTCTACAGGCACCTATACATTCCGGAAGCGAATTTTTTAATTATAAAGGATTATTCAGCATAGTTTTACTTGCTGCAGTAGATGGAAAGTATTTTTTCTGTATGCCAACGTAGGATGTCAAGGAAGAATTTTCGATGGAGGAGAGTTTAAAAACTCAAATTTTGGAAAGAAATTAAATGGGGACAAATTAGCATTACCCAGTGATAAAGCACTACCATGTCGACAAAAAACAGTACCAGATATTTTTATTGCCGATGACGCTTTTCCCTTAAAAAACTGTCTATTGAAACCATATACCAGCGTTCAAATGAAAGGTTCTATGGAAAAAGCATTTAATTATCGACTATCAAGAGCACGTCGAGTTGTGGAAAATGCTTTTGGCACAATGTCATCAGTATTTAGAGTCCTTACGTTGTATTTGTGTACCCGTGTCTCACTTAATTGCACTTCTCTTCCTCCCTTCTATATCCGTCTTCTCGTATATTTTCTGATTGTATAACATCTATTGTTTTATGCGATCTGTATTACCGACAATTCACCCGGCAAAATTAAAATGGATTTGTAAAGTAGTATCTGTACTACTTTATATGTTTATGTGAAGTCGAGCTATGCACTGAAGAGGTTCTAGGAACGGGTCAAGTGTTTTACCACGCTGTGTGCAAGGATTAGAGAGGACCTTAACGAACTCTGTCCTTTAGCCTCTTCTGTTTATTCGAGTCTTGCCTTCCGCTGCGTAGAAATTGGGTTCAAAAAGGATATACCTTCCTCTAGAAATAAAGTTTAGTGAATTCTTAACCGTTTGAGTACCACGGGCTTTTCTCATTTCCCGACCGAAAATTGCCGAGCGGTGCAATGGCGCTTGTCGGATTCCACGCCGAAAAATGCCAAAAAGTGCGATTCCACTGTTTTTAGCTTACATGCAATAAATATTTCTACAATTTAGTTTTGTTCCGACATTCTCCTGAGGATAAAATTACTCCAATTTCTTACCTAAGACAAGAGTAATCGTAAAGTCGTGCATCGAAAGAAACCGAGCTTGTTGGAATTGTGGGCTTCGCAGCCTAGAGCGCTGGCGCTTTTGTAGTGAACAGGAGGAGCGCGATCGCGCCGCTTGGCACTCGGTTAAATAGAAGAGTTATCTTTATTTCTTCCTTTTTAATCCATAATCTCCAATAGTCTCAATCATTATTATTGGGACACTGATAAGTGGAAATCATCCACGCTTCCTTTTTGTCCATCCATTTCAACGCTAATACATTTTTCACTGAACGAAATATGTATTCTCCTTTGCTTATCTTTTTATGTAATTTCGACCTATAATATTTTTTCCCAATCTGCCTTTTCTTACTGTTCCATATTCGTTGGTTAAGTTTTTATGTAACACTAGAAACAAACTCGGACTGCTGTACCAATTATCGATCACGAGTGTGTGACTTTTCCCAATAACAGAGATTTTATTAGATAAGATAAGAAATACGTGTATTAAAATTATAATGAAATTCAAAGAGTAAAACAACACGTCCGACCTCTTCGGGGTTACATTTATTTCTGTTCTTTTTCTTTTATAATATCAATCCTCTCCTCGTAATCACCTCTGGCTGAACTTTGCCGCCTTTATTTAAATTTTCCTTCGTGACAGCAGTCTAGAAAGTGCTTAATGCATGGCATTGTATGAGTCGGCTCGCCTCACGGATGCCTTGAACGATTCTGCGCTAACACGTGCGTTACAGTGCCGTGCGATGAACGTTCTGGTAGCAGATCGTCGGTCCTTTGTTTTAGCTGCAACGCCACACACATACACACAACGCGTGATCGAATCGCGCATCGATCCACCTTCTCACCCAGGATACGGTTCTACAATGAGGAGCATAACTATAGCACCACCCCTCTTTTTGAGTATTTCGGACTTTTGGATAGGAATGCAAAAAAGTCGACTATATGAGGTGAAAGCGTATGATAAACAGTAAACAGGAAAAGTTTTATTGTAATCTTCTGTCGATACAAACGATATATTCATATAAACTAATTTTTGTATCGCTGCATAGCTATAGCACCATATCATTAAAAATAGAATTATAAATTACAAACAGAAAAGAACAATTGATAAAAGATACAATTAATAATTTATAGGTCCACCTTTTTTTGTTATAACCTGAAAAATGCGATTTGATGTAGTTCAATATCTGAAGTTAACACGTTGAATGCCACGCCAGTTTTACAGGGTTTGGCCGTGGCGCCACGATGAATTTTCTATTATACTGTGGCGACCTTCCTACGCTCGCCACTAGGAGGGAGCTAGCGAGCATCTTTCTCGCAAGTGCTCGAGCCGGGTCACGGTTCCTGTATATACGAGTTTCTGACCTGTCATTTCCTATCCCTGTGTCTAAGGCAGGGGCCTGCTAGGTAAGCCTTACTGATGAATCCATTAGCAGGTCCCGGACGAAACACCCCTTCCCATTCCTTTTCCTTCTCGCTCACTCTCCATAACAGCCACAATACGTTACATATACTATTGGAATAGTTAGTTATTGGGTTGTTCGGAAAGTCATTTCGTTTTTTTTGGGGAACATGAAAGACAGTTTTCGTATAATGAATAAATATTTTATTAAATTATATATTGGCCATTCTGGTCCAACACCTTTTGCCATCTTTCTGGCAGTAACATAATTCCCCTCCTATAAAAGTTTTGGTCCTTGCTGGCAAAAAACTGGTTCAGGTGGTTTTTGACATCTTCATTTGAGGTAAAGGTTTTGCCATCCAAAAAATTTTGCAGGGACCGGAACAAATAGTAGTCGGAAGGCGCCAGATCTGGAGAATATGGTGGATGTTGCAGTACGTCCCATTCAAGCTGTAAAAGTTTTTGGCGAGTGACCAAACTTGTGTGAGGTCTCGCATTATCCTGGTGGAACACTACACCCTTCCTGTTGATTAATTCGGGCCTCTTCTCTTTAAGTGAATCATTCAATTTGTCCAGTTGATGACAATAGACTTCTGAATTAATCGTTGTATTGTCCGGCAAAAGCTCAAAAAAAACGATTCCTTTGACATCCCACCAAACGGAGAGCATCACCTTTTTTTGGTGAATGTTGGCTTTTGACACGCTTTCAGCCGGTTCATCTTTTCTGCTCCATGACCTCTTGCGTTTAACATTGTTGTATACAACCCATTTTTCGTCCCCAGTAATAATCCGCTTCAAAAATGGATCATTTTCTTGACGTTTGAGGAGCGAATCACACGCGTCAACGCGACGACACAAATTTCGCTCCGTAAGGACATGGGGCACCCACACATCGAGCTTCGAGGTTAAGCCCATGCCTTTCAAATGGTCATAAACAGTCGAATTCGACAAATTTAATCTCTCACCGATCTCTCGTGTGGTTATTCGCCGATTTGCATCAACTAATGCCTTTATCGCATCTTTGTCAGCTTCGACCGGCCTTCCAGACCGTGGTGCATCTTCGACATCAAAATTGCCGGATCGAAATTTTGCAAACCAGTTCTGGCACTGGCGTACTGTTAACACGCCTTCTCCATACACATCCGTCAATTTTTTTCTCGCTTGGACAGCATTTTTACCTTTTCTGAAGTAAAAAAGTAAAATATGACGAAAATGCTGCTTATTGCTCTCCATATTTAAAAGGGCACCAACCAAAAACTACTGCGTAGAATTAATAGAACTTTTTCACACACAAGCCTTGCAATATCAGCTCTCAAGACATATAATGGTTATGCGGCTTAAGTGTGAAGTTGGTTTCGAAAAAACGTAATTAAGTCCTCTGACGGGAAAAAACGAAATTACTTTCCGAACAACCCAATAGTTTATTTAGGTTCAGCCTTCTCGGCCTAGAAAATGAACTTATACATTGTAACTTAACCTACTCTCATGCATTCACACTATCCTCTCTCACACCATATACTTGTCTTCCCTCTCTTTTTTTCCTCTCCACCTCCGCCAACCAGTTTGTCACTTCTGAGGATATCGCTCCCGATACTATTTCCTCACAACTGTACTCACATCTTTCTATCTTCACACACTCTTCCACCATATGTTTTAGCGTTGCCCCACCCTTCCCCGCAAATTTCGTATTTCCTGTCCTCTTCCTCTAACCAGTACCTGTTCCACGCCTCCATGTTTCCACATCTCACCCCTGCCATCAGTCTTTGACTCCCCCCTCTTCCTGCTTTATTTAAATACTCCGGTATTCCACTTATTCTAATAAACTTATACCTACTGTTACATTTAGACTCACTTATTTTATTATATTGCCATTGCCCTTGCACTTCCCGTCCCCTACGCTTCAGTAACTCTGCCCAGTTATTTTCTGTCGTTCCCTCCATTTGACTTAAGCATAACCTACTAGCACCATTTCTTTGGTAAAAACACTCTCTCTCCCTTATACTCCTAGTGCTTATTCTTTCATTCATTTTTTCTCTCATGCATTCTTTCACCAACCATTTCCCTCCTGCCTTTCTTACTCTCTCCTCATACCGCATCGCTCTCGCTCCCATTATAATACTGAGTCTATCCCTTTTGGATTCCTCCAACACTATATAGCTTGGGGTACTCTTATCCAATCCTAAGCACCACTTTATATACCGGATCTGCACCTTCTCAATTTCAGGCCACTCCTTCCATCCGAACATTTCCACTCCATATAATAAGACTCCTGCAACTAGCCTATCCAGAAGCCACATTCTCCGCCCAAAGTCATCCTTAAATAGATTCTCTCCGAGCCCCCATGCCTGTCGCATGACCACGTTGGCCTTCTTAACCCTTTCCCTTACATGCTTGCCCCACTTCCCATTTCTCTGGAATCTCACCCTCAGATAAACAAATTCTCTTACCACCTCAATTCTATCGCCCTTCCACCTCCAGTCTACCTTTTTCTCTCTGCCTCCACCTTTCCGAAACACCATCACTTTAGATTTCTCTGCGTTCAGCGTCAATTTCTTCCTCTCTAGATACTTTTCCAATCTCTTCATTAGCTGCTGCAGATCTTTCTCCGATTCAGCTAAAACCGCGATGTCATCTGCGTACGCCAAGGTACGGAATATCCTCCTGCCCACCCTGAATCCACCGCACTGTTCTCTAGCCAGCTCTTCCTCTATATCTGCGATGAACAGCGTGAACAATGTTGGACTCAACACGCATCCTTGTTGTAACCCTTCCCTTGTCCAGAATGCCTCCGTTGCCCTCTTCCCTACTTTAACTACATTGCTGGTCTCCTCATACACTTCCTTTATTCGTTCCAACACTCCCTTCCGAATACCCACTTCGCTTAGCGTGTTCCACAGCAATCCCCTGTTGACCTTATCAAACGCCGCCTTCAGGTCAACAAAGAAAACCGCTACCTTCCCTTCTTTCTTCTCTAGTTCTCTTTCCACAATGTGTTGTAAGATATATATATTGTCCGCAGTGCCCCTCCCTTTCCTAAAACCAGCCTGTGTGTCTGGTAGTAATTCCCTTTCCTCAATATCTTTACATAACCTATCATTCAAGATCCCTGTGGGCACCTTGTACCAATACGACGCATTGAGCAACGTTATTCCCCTGTAGTTGCCAGCACACTCTGGATCCCTTTTCTTATATAAGGGGACAATTATCCCTTTTCTCCAGGAATATGGTAACCCTGCGCCCCTCTATACCTCTCTAAGTAACTCCCCTAACCATTCTCTCGTTCTCCCTCCACATACTTTCCACGCCTCCCCCGGGATACCATCCTCACCACTAGCTTTCTTTTCCTTTAATCCCTCTATTTGCTCCACAATTTCCTCCTCTTTTATTTCATCTTCATCCGTATCCTCTGCAAACCTTCTTCTGCACTCTCCTACCCATTTTTCTTTTGAGCCTCCTAGTATTGTCATGAAGTGCTCCTTCCAATCCGACAGACTTATATGATTGTCAACTGCCCTTCCTTCTTTTGTTAATGAACTTCCATATTTGTGTTTCCGTTTTTACATTTTTTATTTCTTCCAATATTTCCATCTTTTTCTTAACCCTTTTCTCCTGGCACAAGTTCTTAAACTCTTTCTTTGCTTCTAAGTACTTTTCTCTTGTTGCCTAGCCCCCTCTCCATTTTTTATACGCTTTCCTCACTTTTCTTTTTCCGGCTCTGCATTGCCTGTCCCACCAGTCTACCTTCCCTAACTCTTTTTCTACTTTATCCACCTCCTTTATGTTTAAGCAGCCTCTCACTTTTTCCTCCAGTTCTCTCCATGCCTCCTGGTTTTCCTCCTCTTCAAACACCGCCTCACTCGTTTCCTCCCTAAATTTTCTACTGCCCTCTTCATCCCATACGACTACTTTCTTCACCTCCTTTGCTACCCTCTCCCCCCTCCTACTTCCGCCCACATTTAAGTAGCAGCATAAGGGTTGGTGGTCCGATTCTATTCTATCACCTACTTCAAACTTCTTTACTTTTTCCATACTCTCTGTGTTCAAAATAATATAGTCTATCACAGACTATATTTTTTTTAATAATTAATTAATAATTGTAAGAGAATTTTTTACGAAAGGGAAATGATTCTAATTTTAGGTTTTTCAATTTGTGGGTTCGAAGACCCCCCCCCCCCCCTTAGGAGTTGTAGGGTTAATAAATAATGAACAGTTAATATACCATTTATCACAATATTTTGAAAACACACACATAATTATTACCCTACAATAAATGTTCCACGTGACTTCCACCTTGTTGTATACATAGTTCCATCCTGTTCTTCAGATTATTCTGTACTTGCCGGAAATTGCAGTTCGCTTGGATGATTCCAGAAGTAAACTGTATTCGGTACTCCAAATCAGCAACCGTGGTCACAGGGGTCGAATAAACTAATGATTTCAGGTGTCCCCAATAATAAAAATCCAGGGGATTGAAATCCGGGGACCGGGCCGGCCAGGGGATGGGTCCTGTTCTACCGATCCATCTGTCTTGAAAATATTCTGATAAGTGGTCCCGGACTAATGTTGTAGAATGTGGTGGTGCACCGTCATGCATAAACCACATATTTCTTCTTAATTCCAACGGTACATCTTCCAGTAATACAGGAAGCATGTTTTTAAAAAATCCCAGGTAAATCTGTCCGTTTAATCGAGCGGGCAGAATAATGGGACCTATAATCCGGTTGTTTAACACACCTGCCCAAACATTTACAGAAAATTGTCTCTGCGTATTACACACTTGTACAGCATGTTGATTTTCATTAGCCCACATGTGATCGTTGTGAGTATTCTGTATCCCACATCTACCGAAGGTCGCTCCATCGGTAAATAATATCTTGGATGGGAAATTCTCGTCTTCTCTGAATTTTTGTACCATCCACGTACAGAAATTACTTCTTCTCGTCAAATTTCCCTCTTCCAATTCCTGTACCCGTTGAAAGTGGTAGGGATGTAAATTCTGTTTCTTCAAAACGTGCCACATGGAACTGTTGCTTAATCCTTCCGCAGCCGCAATAGCTCTTGTACTCGTTGTTGGTTTATTACGTATACGTTGAAGAATTCTGTTTTCAACACTGGGGTGTTGCTGACTAAATCCACCAATTTGATTTCCGCTTAATGTCCCCGAATCTCGTAATCGCTGAGCAATTCGTGTAAAGGTTTTTCTGTTCGGATATTTTTCCTGGTACAATTGTCGTGCCTCTGTAGTATTACCATCTGCCTTTCCATAAATCGCAAGCATATCCGTGTTAACTGTATCTATGTTGCTATAAAATAATCGTTTCCACTTTGCTGCGCACAGCAGGAAAACGACGTTACACACGGTGCATCGATATTGAGCATAACAGATCGTATGAGATGTACGAACAATGTATTGTATGCAATATACTGTAAAATAAATAAAGAATGTTTTGTAGAGAAATATTAACGTGAAAACTGTTCATTATTTATTAACCCTACAACTCCTGGGGGGGGGGGTTCTTCGAACCCACAAGTTGAAAAACCTAAAATTAGAATCATTTCCCTTTCGTAAAAAATTCTCTTACAATTATTTATTGTTGTATACACAGAACAGTAGTCGTATTTCGACGGAGCATCATTGTGGACTCAGCGACGTTACCGACCGAGTTGCCTCGGTTACCCGCTCTCAAGCGTCGAACGGTCCGGATTAAACGATATCTTTAACTAGTTATAACTCGTAAACAAAGCCTCAAACGCAAAATCGTTACTCTTGATTTTCATCTTAGAATGTCTCGGGGAGTTACTCTTCCAATTTAAGCCCAGGGCTGTCCGAACATCCCACGTTTCCATCAATCCTACAAAATCAAAACCACTCACATATTCCCATAGATCCTTATCTTTCCCGCTCAAACCAGCCACGTTCCAAAACAGAATTTTTATACCCGCCAAAACCGAGCCATACTCTCTATGGTCCCTACGCGTCCGTGGCTGGTTTCCTAACAATAACCCTGGTGTCCCTCTCCCGTCTCTTTCTCCCATTTTTTCCAGTCAATCCGTTCCCCATCTATTCTAACTTTTTGGTAGCCTATCTTTATCTCTTTACCCCTTTTCCTTTCTTCCATTGCTCTTCTTCTGATTCTTTGTTGGATCTCTCTTTCCTCTCTCGTGAGATCCTGATCTATGTAAATATTTGTGCCCTTCAATTTAGCCTTGTTCTTCAGGATATCTACTTTCTCTTCCCAGCTACTACATCTTGCTACCACCATCTTATGCTTGCTACTTCCTACCACTCTTACCCATTCCATTTTACTTCTCATCCCCAGTTTGCTCGTCAACAGGCTTTCAACTTCCTCTTTCGTTTTAACTCCTCCGTTATCGCTTCCTCTTATAACAATGTTATTTTTTCTTTCTAGCTTCTCTTGCCTTTTCAGGCCCCTCTCTATCCTATCTAACTCTTCTCTTTTTACACTCGCCCCTTGCCCCATACACTTTTCTAATCTACGTGTTATCTCCTCTACCTGTTGCTTTACACCCCCTGCCTGCCCGTCTTCCATCTCCTTTTCCTTCTCTTTTTGCTCTAGGATCTTCTCTAGTCTATCCATTCTCCTCTCCATCCTTACTCTCTCCTTCCTCCATTCCTCTTCCTTCTGCTCTATTATATTTCTTAACTCTCTAATTTCCTCCCTCGTCTCCTCCCTCGTAATCCGCATTTCCTCCTTACTGCTTTTTAACTCCTCCATCAACTCCTTAAACATATTTTTTATTTCCATCATGCTTTCGCTATCGATTGCGAGGGGATCTTTATCCTTTTTCATATCTTCATTTTTTGTCCCAGTCTCTACTAATCTCTTGCCCTCCTGTTTTTCAATAACATATTTATCCAGTGACCCTTTTCTTTCCGTAACCCTTTTCACCCCAGCAGACGTTCTTCCCATCCTAGTCCTGATTCTGTTCTTCTTTTCCTCCATCATCGTACCGGGGATCTACCTTATCGACGCTACTGATCTCTTACTTTCCTGCGGTCCTCCTTACCGACTCACCTTGCCGTCGCTTTTCTTCCGCGTAACCCTGACCTATACTTTATCCTTCCCCACTCTTCTTACTGATTCCGCCTGCCGTCTTGTATTCCAGCGCTTCTTTTTCTCTCCCTTTACGCTTTGCTACTCACCCTACTTTCCGCACTATTCTCGACTTCCTACTCTTCCTTGTACCGCTTATTCCAACCAATTCTTACTCACAATCATACACTCGTATCCCTCGCACCTCACCGCCATTAACCAAGTCCATATACTATTGGAATATTACCTACGATAAATAAGTTATATTGTCTAACTATTTTTCGATGTTTTATACTTCATTAATTTCTTCACACCATTACATTAACGATGATAATAATAAAAAATCGATAATTATTGACATTTGTTCAAATTATGTTTTTCTACCAATCTGAGCGCGCCGATCACCGGTGACCTCCGTGGCACCACTGCCAAGTTGAGTGCCGGTCACCGGTGACCTCCCATGGCAGTCAACGTGTTAACTTACGCATTTCCAATCTCGATGCCTGTATGCTCGAGTGTACTCAAGTCTCGCAACTTTATAGTGCGATGAAAGTTTGGGTGCCACCTTTAACCTTTTGCAGACAGCACGATTTTGAGCGAACCGTACCGTAGGGCCGAGCCGCTACCGCAATAGTCACTTAAATCGACCAGCACACGATTCAGTCGAAGAAAGCATTTCTGCTTGAACGCGACTTTCATTCGTAGCGCTTCAAATCAAATTATAGACATATGTAGATATGTAAATGCACAGATTCTCCAGAAGATAAATAAAATATTTATTTGTTTATATACATTCTTTTTTAAAATCGAAATTATACACACTTTGTGATATTTGTCAACAAAATTATAAATGTTTAATTAAAAATTTAATCAATAATTTTCTTGTGTGTGATAACGTTCAAAACATCGATCAATGCAAACACCTACGTGACATTTCTTGCATTCACATCGTGTGTCTTTCCTCTTCTTATGTTTCGAACATACGATGCATCTTCTCCTTGGCAATTTTGAAGTTGATCCTTTCTGTTTGGAACATTTTGATATAGAATGCCTCTTTGATAGCCGGAAAGGAAAATTGTCGGTATCTTTAGATATAATCGTCTGATTTTTTGGATTTTGTGGGTATTTGCGTAACATTTCTTTTGCGCACAAAAAATGAAATTTGCTAAACTTTTCTTTTTTGCCAGCAATTTGTTTATACATACCGTGAGCGTTATATACTGAAAGATCTAATAAGTGAAAGAAATATTTTTTGTGCCACCTTATCGATTTTCTTAGACAATGCAATAATATATCTACTTTGTCGACAGCTCCCATATTATGATTATAGTCAATAATGCAAGTTGGTTTTTTTTTTGGTAATCCCGTGCGATAATCAATCCGTCGGCTTTCAGTAATTTCAGCACAGTGGACTGTCGACAACATCCACACCTCTTTTTTATCTAACCACCGTATTGCCAATAAATTATTCGTGGATTCATATTCGAATTCTCCAGGCTTGATTTTTTTGTTCGTCTGGGGCATTCCAAACGGATTCTAAGGTTTGTATTCTGTGAGGGGATTGTCTTGAGGTGAAGTCTCCGAAATATTTGACAAAATCGGTCTCTCGTAAATGTGTTTGAGTGAAATGGAATATAGCTAGTATCATTTTTCGACCAATATTCTTGTATGTTTAACAACGGCATTGTTCCCATGTTTATGATTAGTGCAATAAACGCCCAGAATTCGGTAGTTGTCACATCATACCAAGATTGTCATATAGAACGAGATGATAATTCCTTTCCTTGTACCTTCCTTGCAGCGTTCTTGTTAGTTTCCTGCACTATGTCACTAACTAATTCCTCTGTGAAAAATAACTTGAAGAAATCTATGGGTTCTTTTATGTGCGCAGGTACCTGCGGCCCTGCTTGTCTTTCACCGGATACAAACGGTATTCTTGCGGGGATTTCTTCAGATTCTGTGCGCACTGTCCATTCTGAAGATTCAATCTCTTCTGTGCAATCACTCTGGCTATCAGATTCACTATCTATTATTCGGATTTTTCGCCGTCTTACACCTCTAACGTCGTCGCTATCTTCACTACTTCTGTTTTCGTTCCCATGCAAAAGCTGTCTATGTACAGATGCAACTTCGTTCGATATTGCCGAAAAATCGAATTCATCTTTACTAGAAGTAATTTCTTTGTCGTGTTCCATGCTTATTGGGCTCAGTAACTGTGAGAGAAATATTTTGACTGCCAAGAAAGTTCAGCTCGAACTAACGTCGAAGGCAGAGTCCGATCCGCGATCGCGACTGTTTTCGAGATAAGACATCTTAAAATATACCCTGTCACTCGACACCTCATAAGATGATCCCCAAAAGGCCACGAGTAGATTCGTGAAGCGATACTCGCTAGGCCAAACCTAAATAATTACCATTATGGTATCAATTTACCGCATCGAATTGAGTGGTGCCCGAGAGGCACCGCTCGAGTTGCCGCATCACATGCAGTGGCGCCTGAGAGGAGCCACTCGAGCGCAAAGGGTTAAAATAACTTTATGTGACCGTCCCATTCTTCGAGAAATTTCTCGTACAGTAACTTTTTCGTCCCTATATGCTAAAATTTTACCTTTTTCTTCTTCGGTTAAATATTTACCACGAGGCATTACTACTATCCCTAATATACGATTTTTCAAAATAAAATTTAAGTTTTAATTTAAAAAAAATATGTTTTATTAGATTACACAAATGTATTATAAACCTAAACGTATTGAACTTGTTATAATAACGATGGTGCTATAGTAATGCAACAGCTGAAAATCAGAACGCCGACTGTTTTATGTTTTATGTAGGAGCAACTTCACATATATTTGCACTAAACTTTTTATTTACCATACCCTTTCACCTCATATGCTTGATATCTTTGTATTCCCACTCATAAGTGCTAAACACTCAAAATGGGGGTGGTGCTATAGTTATGTTCCTCAGTGTAGAAGCATCATTACCAGCTGTTCAAACTTTCCTATCGATGTTGATGGTACATCTTCAGATATTATCATATTGACCCCGGAATATACAATCAAATCTTGAATATAACCTGTCTGGCTATCACATAACACAAAGGATTTGATTCCAAGCTTGCTTCTTTTTGATGGTATATGGACCGTTTATTTTGAAAGTGGTGTAAGTCCATTTTCTCTTGTTTCGAGAAAATTAAAGGTTAATATATTTGTTGATTCAAAAATATAGGCAAATTATATGAGGTTTGGCATTGTTTCTATTGTTTTATCAATATTTAATTTGATTATATAGATTTGTTTTAGGCGAATTAAACTACGATAACACATATTTATGGGCTGTAAATGGACTTACACCACTTTCAAAATTAGACAATTGTAAAAATCGTTTAATTTCAATTTTGAAAAATCAAATATCACTTAAAATATACTTCATTTTAATATAATTTTGTTTACAAATACGCATAACAACATATAAAATTTTATTTTAGACGCCAATTACATTGTCAAAATTACAAGATACTGATAGTATTTACTTATTCTCTGCATGTGGTAGTGTTTCAAAGTATGCATGATACACCGGAGGTATATAAGGTAATAACTGCTTCATGTTTTTATATTTTTCGTAAGTAAAAAGCCTGGCATTTTGGTACAAAGGCACCAGGGCGATTTTTTCAAATTTTAGCGGTCTTCCAGGACGTATAGGTAATAAATTTATAATTTTAAATTCTGCGTCTTTCATCGATGTTTTATAAAAAATGGCATATGGTGCACTTTTGAGAAACCTCAACCAACATATTTGCAACCAATTGACCTGTTCCCCATTAGTATTTTTTTTAATCTGTTTTTTAACCGCATTTTGGAGATTATTTGTTGAAATGAAATTCTCCCGTTTCATTTCATGTAAAATGAATTTATCATGCTTTCTACATTGCGCTAAAATTCTTTTTTCGCAATGCCATTTCTATGATGCCAAAATCTGCATCGTTCGGAAGGTATGAATGCCCCGAGAGTAAAAATCTGTGATCAATTATCTCAATGTTATTTTCCGACTGGACAACCTTCAACCACATCAATGCCATTTGTAAATTTCGATTTTGCCCAGTACACATGTCACTGTAGGCAATAACATGGCTTTCGGTCGTTACATTTTCTAAATGCTTCAAACAGCAAGAAGCCACCTCTTGCGATCCCCTAGAAGCAATGGTTTCGTCCCACACATACATATTAACTTTATTATCGTGGAAATTGTGAAAACCCTCATTTAAGACGTACATATTTCGCTTGTAATATGCGATTGAGACAGACAATTTCGAGTAAGGTAAGGCTTTTTGTAAATCAAAAGTGAAGGCAAAGTATTCATCAGGATTTTCTTATGCTAAAATTTTATCTTCTTGTAATGCTTTTCTTGATAATTCAGCATTTTGCAAGTGAACATCATGTCTTTTTACAAGAATCATTTTTTCTTCATCATCAGTTATTGTCTTAATTTTCATGTTTAAGAAATCGCATTTCGCACGGGTATCTTTACGTGGCAAATGGAAGCGTAACTTAAAATCTCGGGAACTGCAGTTGCCACAAAATTATTCGCTCAGTCGATAATGCGGCAAAGATGAATGAAATAATCAAAGAACGAAAGGTTTTTACAACTTTTTGATTTGAATATTCATAATTGATAGTTAAATGTAACAAAATTGTACAAAAAACTGGTAAGTTTTGATGTATAATTGCAGAAAAACGAGTTATAACAAATCGCGCCGAGGGCCTCCCCGTTCGTGTGTCCATAAGTTCTTGGGGGCCGCGGCTTATTGTGCGGTCCCTTCGGTAGTGTGTGTCCGCTTGATCTCGTCGGCGCCGGCTCCGGCCCGTGGAGTCCCCGGCGTGCGAGATGTGGTTCTTCCTTTGGGCCGGTGTTGCCTTTGGGACCGGCTGGGCTCCGTGACTGCTCCGGTTGAAGAGCCAAGTGTCGTCGTCGTCGTCGTTGAAGCCACTGGGAGGATGGTCGGAGGAGGAGTCGCTGATGTCCTCTCCTTAAATATGAGGAACATCGGCTGCCCGTTGCGGTCCCACTTTAACCCTTTGCGGTCGGCGGCTTTTTCGGCCGAGCGAGGTGCCAGGTCGGAGCGATTTTCGCGAAGGTATCGGGCACCTTACAGGTACAAATAAAATGATCTTATACATAAATTATCTTATAAAAACGTTATATTTTAACCCTCCGACATTTACATATTGTCACATGACGTACATAAAATTTGTTGGTTCTTTTTAGAATGGCCACCGCAAATGTGTCTTTTACAAGTTTCACATACGGTTGTGTATTTATTATCGTTACCTATACAGAGACAACACCGACCTCTCTTTCGTTTTATGTCCCTGCATTTCTTAACAATTATTCTACCTGTTGCTTCCATTGCATTTAAAATGTTTTTATGGAACCCTATTTGTATGCAATATAATACTGTGAATGACTTCATCGTCTATAAATAAATGGATGGCTTCCTCTATCGTTTCAATGTATTCGCTTTTTGGTGTCAGCGAACATTCACGAGACGCAATTGCTATATCGTTGCTGGAACTGCGTTATCCATAACATGCAGTACGTCGTCTTCTTCCAATTGAATTTCGGGCTCAGCATCGCTGTTTTATTCACTGTCACTGCTTGATGACTGTTCGTCTTGAGGAGTGTCGGTTTCAAATTCGGCGAAAGCCGACACGGAAAATGTACTATTTGTGCTCGTTACAAATGAAGACATTGTGTCAACAAATTGAGACAATAAGTATAAAAGTACAACAAAATGAAAAGAAAAATTAATAAAATAACAAAAATAGGAAACAACAAATTAATACTAAAAAATAATGTGTTCAAACTAATAATAAAAATAATAAAATATACTAAATACTGAATACTAAATACAAAAATAGTGTAAAGTACTAAATATTAAATACTAAAATATAATGCTAAAATGCTAAAACAATAATAAAAGCACGGAAATATAAAGTAAACTTTGAAATAAAGAATTGTTTCGATTTACTGCACATGTTTCTTCTTCAGAGCGTTGCCAGAAACTGACTGTCGTCGGTTTCGTTACTTCGACACTCTGAAGGAAACGTATATGCGTTAGTGCGACCGTCACTTTTCTCCTACCACACAGCGCCCGTCGTTGTATGCGTTATCGCTTTCAAGGGACTCACAGCATGGGTTACGAAAGACCCAAGGACCGCAGGCGGAGGGTTAA
>JAOPTO010002371.1:0-43355 GCA_033822845.1 Tetrapedia diversipes | reverse complement strand
TTCAAGGGACTCTTAGCATGGGTTACGAAAGATCCAAGGACCGCAGGCGGAGGATTAAGAGTTTATACAGTTGCTTACCAAATTGAGCATACACCTACGTTAATCACAAGAAATGGCGGAAAAATTAATGTAAATACACATATATCAATTGTAAAAACACAATATATTTTTTTATTTACGTACATCAATTGACAACACCAAAAATACTTTTAAATAAAATCAATTGTTTCTTTTTATTTAACAAAAAACGTAATGGAATTCTTATTTTAGTAGCACAAAATTGAGCGTACACATGCAGTTAAGCAGCGTTATTCATAAATTTATACCTAATCAATATTTTGTTGCATAGCCTTTGAAATCTATGACGGCTTATAAGCGACGTGGCATTGATTGAATTAAATTTTTTACATAAGAAGATGGAATGCTGTTCCATTCTTCAATTAACTTAATTTTAAAATCTTCTAAGTATTCAAAATTGTATTTGTGCATTCTAAATTTTATTTCTCCCCAGAGATTTTCAATAGGGTTGAGATCAGGTGACTGAGGAAGTGTTTTTAATAATTTTGGGACATTGTCAAGCAACCATAGCTGCACTGTATACGACGTATGCTTAGGCTCATTATCTTGGAAGTAATAAACCCGTGGCATATTCATTTTCTCCGCCGATTCTTAAAAATGTTTTTTTAATATATCCAAGTATTTTATTTTGTCCATTATTCCGTCAATGTATTGCATATTGCCTGTGCCATTGGTACTTATGCAACCCCATAGCATGAAGGAGCCTCATCCGTGTTTCATTGTTGGGCATGTATTTCTAACATGGTTTTCTGTATTTGATGGTCTCCAAACAATTTGTATACGCCCGTCGCGTCCAAATAAATTAATTTTAGTCTCGTCACTGAATATAACACTATTCCGAAAGTTTTCGTCATAATTTACAAATTCTTTTGCGAATTCTAATCGCTTCTGACGATTTACTTTTGATATGTAGGGTTTTTTCCTACAAACTCTCCCGTGGTATCCATTCCTTCTCAATGTTCGACGAACTGTTTCAACGGAAATTTGTTTCTTTATCCGTGAAGAAACGTCCAATGTCAATTGTCGCACATTTGTCCTGGGATTTATTTTTATTTTCCGGCAAATAAAGCGTTCGTCAGTGGTAGACAATACCTTCTTCCTGCCGAATGAGTTCTTCCAATTATTTGACCTATTTCGCGAAAAGATTTGCCATTGCAATATAATTTAATAATAATATTTCGCGCTGTAATATCGATTTGTTTCCTTTTAGAGTTCATATTGTTACTGATCGTCAATTTATAGTTACCTAACAGTCATTTGTCTTTGACTGCTTGAAAATCAAGCTTCGGAAAACATTTCGCGAAATTAAAATAAGAATTTCATTACATTTTTTGTTAAAACAATTGACTTTATTTAAAATATCTTTTTTGTATTAGTAGTTAATATATACAAACAGAATATATATTGTGTTTTTACATTAATTTTTTCGCCATTTTTCGTGATCAACGTAGGTGTACGCTCAATTTGGTGAGCAACTGTATATATTTACACCTTAACAATGTAATTTCCCAAACTTAATTTCTGTATTTTTCTTTGGTATGGTAATTTGAAAAACATTGACCAAGATGCATTCTTGGTTTTCCTGGACATGTATCACAGTAGTAAGTGGTCTTGTGTCTTCCACCTGGTTTGTTTCGGATGGAACAAACTTTACAATCACTTTTTGTACCACAAAGCATTACGTGAAGTTTTCCATTGAGCCGAATCTGATCCGAGTTCGAGGTCGATGTTGAAGGTCGTCGCAGCTGTCGAAAATCTCCTTTCAATTGCTTCACTAAGGTTTTCCGGAATTGTAAGTGGTTAAGTGGCTGCTCGTTTCTCTGCTTTTTGACTAATTTGTAGAGATTATAGGAATTGATTAAGGAAATTTCTAATCCCCAAAAAAATAATTTGCGCCACCACTTCAATGATTTACGCATAAGATCGTAATAGGTCGAGGCATACTGATCCGCCCGGTCAACGCCGTCCACGAATTTTATATAATTTACGACAACATCTGGCTTTCTAACAACAGTTTGAACACCATGGCGGAGTATTCGTTCTATGTTACTCATCGCCGCATTATGAAAATTTGTAAATAACGTAACAATTCGCTTATCTTTCCACGTTACAACAAAATTATTAAGTTTGCGGCAAGCTACCATCGTTTTTTCTTTTGAAAGTTGTCTTTTTCTAATTGCACCTGGCAACTGTTTTTTATTGAGCATGATTGTCCCAGTCAAACGCTGCGTTCCTATCGTTTGGAGCTAACGTAATCTAACATAAACACTGATTGGCGCCTCTCACTCGTCATCCGACCTGTTGCGCGAAACGCCGTAGTGACTGAGAGTCGCCTTCCGACCGCAAAGGGTTAAAATATACCGCCTCCCGGCACCTGGTAGCGGTACCGTCGCGAAATCCTTGGGACGCTATGTGGGATTCTGAGCGTTGTTATTCCCACGTCATTACGATATCGATCGCGGGATCCCGTGGACTCGGGGTGGGTGTCCTCTCTGGAACAGGCAGGGTTTCCGCCTGCTCTGTCTCGGCGGTGTCGGTCAGAGCAGACGGCGGCCATGCCTGTTCTCCGATTCTCATGCACTGCTCAAACTGCCGCTCTGTAAGAGCGTTCCAAGTTGGCTGCCGTAGTGGTTGCTTATCTTCTTCCATGGTTGGCATTAAACTGAATTTCTCGAGGATCGCGAGGACTTGTTCCCGTGAAAAGGGAGAAAAAGGGTAGTGGATTCCCTACTCCTTATCTCTACCCGCGGGGATAGGGATCAGGTGATGTAGCGACTGTTGTCCTAAACACAAATAGAGGACCCCATCTATTTTTTTTCTGCTCCTTTAGATACAGATTATCATCATGTAATAAGCCGACAACTCGGACTCTGAATAAATAAATATAAACATTAACATTAATACAGTCCACAATTGTTCACAGGTGAAGCACTTGACCACGTCCAACCAGCCAAGCCTCTAGGCGATCACAAGGCCAGGCTCATCAAAAATCTTATAAATAAAAATATTGTCTTTTTTGCTCTATTTCTGTATTTCGAATAAACGGTGTTCCGAACCGGAACACCAAAAGAAATGGATCTCAACGTTGATCTTCTCTAAATCCTTTATCGATTGCATTCTCCATCTACAGGCTCCTCGTAAAGTGGGAAATTTATTTTATAAAACATTTCCTCAATCAAATTACAAACAGTAATATTTAAATAATATATGACTAACGAAATACCTAATTGTCGAATTAAGATTCACTTTCGTCTGTTTCAAATAATGTTTCAAATATATATTTTGATCGATAAAATTTCCTGAACTCCTATAGGCGCCTCTCGCTGTACTGAATCAAAACAAGTTAATCGAAATAGGTAATCTACATTACCACTATAGGCCTACATTACCATAAGAGGAATTATAAAAGTTTAAAATGGCAGTCATTCACGAAACAGGCGAAATCCGATACGAACGCCCATTGGTGCAATCAGAAACAGCGGAGCAAAGTAAGTCAAGTGCCCATTGGCGCCTACAGTACCATGAAGCCAACACGTTTCAGACGCCAATAGGCGCCAACAGTAGTTAAAGGGTTAAACGTGTGGAGCTGCACATAAGGGGTCTGGGCGACTCAATGCTCTTTGGAGGTTCGGTGGGCGGCTATTTGGCTATCTGTTCCTACTGGGACAGGAATCTCGACGAATTTGGAGGGACCGCTCTGATCAAACCCACACACCTCACCTCCTCGCAGTTCTTCTGGGCATTGTGCACCGACTTGTTTCGGTGTACGGAGGCGAAAGAGTGTGTGGTAGCCGGATGTGAATTTCTTGTTGACGACCTTGGCGAATAAACTTAAAAACTTAAAATATGGAAAGCACAAAAAATAGAAAAGAAGTTTACGGTGGAGGGGGCGGATACCCCAATATCGGTCCAGTGAGCGATGGTGAACCGGGCCCCCACGGACTGTCATCCTGCGACCGTGGGACGTTGGCGGTGGACAGTCAGGCCGCCACGTCTACAAATACTACGGGGGGGGGGGGTAAGGAGGAGCGCGGTGGACGATGCAGAGTCCGATGCCACATCGAGCGCATCGGGCTCATCGGTTGACGGTCGCACATTGCGGCGATCCGGCGGCCGGTCAATCAAAAAAATCGTGCGATGATTGTTTCCTGCTCGCTAAGTGAGGGAACAGCGGCAGTGGAGTACTCGAGGGTCTCGAGAGCTTCACTACCGGATGAGGAGCAGTTTGCGATTGACATGAGGATGGAAGCCTCGGGGGGTCTCCGCGGCATCATATTTGAAAATATGAGAGCCGTCGAGAAGATATCATGCGGCTCCAAACACCTCGAGGGTTGCTTTGTGCACCGGCTTCAGGTTGCGGCCCTAACAGCAAGGTCCGCGGCAGTGGCGCTGGTCAAAAGGACCACGGCAAGTGCTGATGCCTCCTGGTTGGTGCAGGAACTCAAAGGAGTTCGGAGATTGCTGGCGCAGCTAAAAGATGCCGTGGCCGGAGTGGGAAAGACCTCGGAGATGGGGACTGCGGCGATGCGGCAGGCCGTGCGGACCGGCAGCGCAATGGAGTTGTAGTCGGCCGCTCCGCGGGCTGCATTGGCGATACCAGCTGCAACGGAACCGGGGATAATATCTCCTATGGAAGGTGCTGGCACCGAGGTTCTGGTGGCCAGCATCTCCAACATGATTGACGAGAGATTGCCGGCGCTGAGGGTGGAACTGGCGCCGCTGATCTCCAAATGCGGCGCAAGGACTGGCTGGCCTGTGTCGGCAGTGCGTGTGGCGGCCCTCAACCAGCGGTGCGTCTCACTGCTGTTGACGGTCTAAATAGCGCTAGTGCGCTAAAAGAAGAGGAGTAGCAGCAGACCATGAAGAGACGCCGGAAGAAGCGTGCTGCGAAGCCTGCCACCACAACGGTTGGATCGGAGCGGCGTCCCGTCCCCTAAAGAACACCCCGAAGGATGGAAGGAAGGACGCCCGGTCGCGAATAAAGACCGCTCCTTCACAGCGCGCAAGAAGCACTGCTGCAGTAGTGGAGGTATCGCGCCCGCCGAGAATGGTGGCAGTCACGATCACCGTGCCCTAGGGGGTGGGGTGCACCTACGCCCAGGCTCTATCGTCTGCCAGACAGAAGATCAGTCTGGCAGAATTGGGCATCAAGGGTGTATGCCTGAAGAGGTCGGTAACCGGAGGTCTTATCTTTGAGACCGTCGGTAAGGACAGAGCAGCCAAAACAAAATGCCTGGCTGCAAAAATGACAGAGGCCCTATCGGGCACGGAGGTACGAGTGTCTAGACCCGTAAAGCTCGTTGAGCTGCGTGTCAGGGGCCTGGACGAGTCCGTTGGTCTGGCGGAAGTGGCGGCTGCTCTGGCGGAGGTGGGTGGCTGCGAGTGGTCTGGGCCAGTATGGGTTAAGTGCCCAGCAAAGCCGCCCCCAAGATCGTGAGGGCAGGTAAGTTCCGGGTCGGCTGATGCCTAGTCCGGGTCAAGCCTTTGGAGAAGCGCCCGCTTTGATGCTTCCGTTGCCTCGAATTGGACCACGTGCGGCAGCAATGCCTAGCCTCTGTCGATACAGGCGGCCGCTGCTATAGGTGCGGTGGAATGGGCTGCCGGGCGAGCAACTATTCACTCCCGCCAAAGTGCCCTCTCTGTAGCGACCTTGGACGCCCGGCTTCACATCGTCTAGGCGCCAGGCTCTGCGCGCGGAAGCTGACCAACGGATGCCCACGGAACATGCGTCTGTTCCGTGGGGCGACGTGCATCACCGTGGATCACACTTGTATTTTACAAAAAAAGGTAGTACAAAATAGGTTCATTTTTCAATTCTCAACATTATAAACAGACATTCAATATTAAAAACATAACAATTCAATATTATCGACATAACATATTTATTTAATTTTTTTATGCAATTTTTCACAACATGGTGGGCAGAGTACCGGTTGGCCCTTACATCGATTACAATATGTTTTTACTTTCTTCGCCTTATTCGCTGCATACTGTTTACCATTTATTTTAGATGTGCGTTTATAGCATTCTTTACATCGCTGTCTTGTTTCTCTCGCGGGTCCTTCGAACGACCGTAGAAAATGTGTACGTTTGGGCACTGCTTCAATTTCCGATTGTACTTCATGGCGATTCACTGTCCTGAGGAGATAATCGATAATTTGTTCGCGGAATTTTAAAATTTTCATGCCTTTGGTACCCCATTTTCTATGTATATACCAGGCATTGACGAGACAAGTTCCGCATACTAATTCAATAATTATTTTTCTGTACCACTTTACCGTTCTGCGTAGGCAACTATAATAGGAAGACATCTGATCCGATAGGTCTACCCCTTTCTTAGCATCGTTATAAAGGAATACTATGTCCGGCTTTAACTTATTATTTCTACCCTGAACAATGACAGATTTGTGGCTTTCAGAAGTGACTAACATGCATACCGGCCTTTTATCCGTCCACTTTAAAAATCTAACACCGCTCCGATTTTTAAAACACATGAGCTCGCCCGTTGTTGTTTCTGTTTTGCCTGCAGTGAGAGAAATGTTTTATTAATTTTTATTGTTCTACAAATAAATGTTCCTTTCTGCAGAAGATCCTCGGCCAATGGGACACTATTGTAAAAACTATCTGTGAATAATACGCGGCCGTCAAATAATAATCCATCTACCAACGTCATGACTACATCATGCGCATGTGTTTCCACTATTTCGGTTGCATTTTTTCCGGCGTAAATATGAATATTATGTGTGTAGCCTTCCGGAAGGCACAATTTATAAAGTTTTAAACCATATTTATGCAGCTTTCCTGGAATATATTGGCGAAAACTGAGGTGTCCCCGCCACGGAACCATGGTTTCGTCGATTGCAACGTTTTTTCCAGGTTTTACAGTATTTCTGAAAGTTTGGACAATTGCGTCTACAATATTTCTAATTTTATACAAACGGTCCTCAGTCCTCAGTCCGTAATTGTCAGCAAAATGTAAATATCGAAGAATCGATATGAATCGATCGCGCTTCATCGCGTTTTTTATTCGCGCATTTGCATACACGTCCTTTTTAGACCAGTACAATCTAATGTCAGGTAGTGGCACTATACCCATAATAAGTAGGATACCGATAAAAATGTGTAGCTCGTCTTTTGTTACAGGCTTCCAGGCCAGTTGGTGTCTTCTGCTCGTAGATGGAGAGTTGTTCAGGCATTGTTTCGCGTATCTGTTCGTTTCCTCAACGATCAATTCCAATATATGATCTGTGACGAATAACTTGTATAAAGAAACCGGATCGTCGCAGTCCGTGTCATCAATCAGAAACTCTTCATCTTGCGGATACTCATTCATGACTTGATCTCCTACTCTTATTTCCTACCATTCGTCATCAGGATCCACTTCCTCTAAATCCGACTCGACATCTTCTTGCGTGCTACTGTCGTTTATTTCATTGCCTATCGGTTCGCTGCCGTTACTTGTCTCGTCTGAAGAAGTTGCGAGTACTCGAGCTCTTGATGTGATACTCTTGCTTCCAATTACCGATTCATCAGACAAGTCACTGAGCCCCATATTCATAGTATCTATTCTTTAGAATGTACTAATAGCTTTTCTAGAAGAGAAGAAAATTTTGACTATCTTTATACTTACTGGAAGAAATGTGTGCACCTCACAGAAACTTCGCAGATCCCACAATACTCGCAGCGCACACTAACTAAATTCTAAACTAAAGACCGAAACGTGTGTTTTGGTTGGCGATGGTTTGAAATGCGCGTTTGAAAAAATGATGTTTGTTTGGTGGAAGTCGGAAAAGAACTGGTGTATTTACAAAATGTACAAAATTTACAGAAACGCCCTTGATGGTGGAGGGGGGGGGGGGTAAAAATATTTCGGTGGTGGTGATAGTCGAAGATTTTGGGACGTTACCGTGACCATGATTGACCAATAAATGTATGTACATACATTCTGCATAACTTTGCAAAAGATAAATCTCATTTAAATTCTAACACTTGAAATACCTCTGTTTTTGTGCACTTTCTTATGTGTTCGATTACATTTTTATCAATAATCAGAGGAAATGCCGTCATTATTTTACCTTTCATAATATTTCGTTTACGATACCCTGTCGGGCCTAATGTTTCCCTAAAAATACTATGAATAGGTGCTCTTCCAGAATTTGATCCTTTTACTTCTTGCCAAACAGTTTCGTCCTCTATGTACATTTGAAACATTCTCTTCGTTCTCATTTTCGAATACCAATCAGGCAAATAAACACCGCAAAGCCGATAGGCGAGCGAGACCTGTAAACATTTGGAAGTGCCGTAAAGTAGTCCCTGAAAGGCACTTTTCGGATAAAATCATGCCACAACTGTATTACCTTTCATTTTTAACGACTTTATAGTCTCGGAATTGAGTCTTTGAGAGAATACTATTACAAAGAGATATAAAATAGGTAAGACAAACTACAACTTTTTCTCAGAAAATAAACAATGAAAAAAAAAGTGAATATTAAAAAATGTGTTAGACGTATATTTGAGGAAAAGTCGTAAAGTTTAAAGGCGATACAATTACGTTGTATATAGAAAATTCTAATCGAAATTTTTAAAACGGTAATTTGACCGGTCGTGGTAGGGATAGTGTTAAAGTAGGCACATACCACCAATTAAACTTCTCCGATAACTTGCTCTTTAGTTTCTCCTCTGATTTCTGCTCTAACCAAGTTTCCACCAGCCCAACCACATCAAAGCCTTCCAAGTATCTCCACACATCATTGCTTTTGTTCCCAAAACACAATGTTATTCCTTTTTCTTCTTCGCCCGCCAAGCCGTACCTTTCTCATTTAGATCTCTCCGTGTTTAAAAATCTAAAACTTTACCATATAGATTTAGTAGGATGATTTGTCGGATTGAGGGAAAAGTTTTTAGAAATAAACAGTAGTCTGAAAATTGTTATATTTTTATTGGCCGGATGGCCGTTTATTATTTGCAGCCAGCCGATTTACAAAAGTTTCTTGTAAGGATCCGGTTGATGGCGGGGTTTGCCCCTCCTGGGGCGTCTCGACGGTCTGTAATTAGAATAATAGTGGGCTAATTAATGGCTACGCCTTACACGATTGCGCACTATAGCCGAAAATCCCCTCTCACACAATCGGTATGCCGATTCGGTGGGATGAGCGTCTCCTCTGCGATCGCAGGGAGCGATGTGGACTGTATATGTTTACTCGACAGAGGACGTCAGCCACCGTTTCTGATATTATTCAAATTCGGTTTACGTCTGGTCTTAGGAAAGAAATGCTTAAAAAATGAGCACAGATAAAAAATTCAACAATAAAATATTTATTTAATAATATAATTTTGTGTGAAAATTTTCAAAGCACGGGTACACACATAAACCTACGTCACACGTTTTACATTGGTAATGTGACCGTCGTGTAACACCATTCTTTGTTCAGACAATACATTTTCTGAGTCCACTTTGGCGTTTTGTTTTCTGGCTAGTATGAGGTGTTGGGAAGTGTCTTGCAGTAAGCCGCAAAGGATATTTATCCGCAGATTTTGGATCGCTTTGTCGAACGTCTGGTGTGTGATATTTTCGTAAAATTTTGCGTATCAATTCGAGACGAAAAGTAGCTATAGGAATATCTTTTCTTTTTTTGTATTTGTATAAACAATACAAATTCTAAACAGCAATATCCAGTAAATGGAAAAAGTACTTTTTGTACCATTTAACGGTTTTTCTGATGGATTCAATCGAACTAATACCCATGTCACATTTGTCGACTGCGGCCATTGACGAATTATAATCTACTATACATTTGGGTTTACATATAATTTCTTGCGTCCTATAATTTCTTTTTCCTGTAGATACTAATTCGCTGGTATGGAAAGTGGATAACATAAGTACGTCCCTCTTATTGCGCCATTTAATGGCCAGCAAATTATCTGATGTGCGAAAATCAACTTCGCCTTTTTCTAATTTCCTGTTCATTACAGGCGTTCCTTTTCGCCTTCGCATCACAGTTCCACAAGCATTCGTTGCATTTGCATGTAATAAATTAAAAAGAGCAAGACTACTATAATAATTATCGACATACAGTGTATGACATTTACCCAAGTATGGTTTCAAAAGTGTGAAGACGATATTTCCTGTTTTGCCAAATGTTCTCCATGTTCTCTGTCACATGTGAATCACTAGTCTTTGAACGATTTTTGAAGTCTGCTTGAAACGGTTCTAATTTTCTGCAACCGATCAGAAGATGTTTGAATATTATCACTGAAGCACAACATTTTCAATAAAACTAAATATCTATCTCTACACATAATTTCCCTGAAAATATCAGTTTTTAAAAGTTTATCCCTAGACCAATACTCGCCAAGCCGTAATTTTTTGTTTCGCGACATTAGTAGTGTACATGCGAGAAAACAGTATAATTCGTCTACAGTTGTTCCAATTTTGACATTACGCCTGTTTTCCTTTGTACATGTCCAATTGTTATTTTGTTTTGTTTACAATAAAGCCCACAAGATCTGGTGAAAAGAATGATTCAAAGTAATCTAATATTGCAGAGAAAAAATTTATGTCGTCTGTCTGAAGTCCAGAATTGGAAATGTCAAAGTTGTGAAATTTTAATTCAGCATTCTCCATAGTCCATTGGATATTCTTAGAAGAAGTTAATGGCAAAGCATCTTCGATATTATCATCTTCTGATTCCGATGTGCAGAGTACTTTTGTCCGACGACGAATGCTCATTGCCTTTTTTCTATGATAAATATTATTTATTGCAGTAATGCTATCGGACTCCGATGATTTGTCGTACATCTGTGTTATCTTTTTCAATTGAGTAGCAGTTTCCATTTTTTTTTTGCAATTTCTATCCATTATCTTTGAAGTGTTCAAAATAAAAGAAAAATATAATAAAATTCAATGATGTAATAATGTAGAAGAATTAAACTACATACCGCCAAACTATTCCGAATAATATGGGCAACCCGACACAAGTGTACTGTTGAAATATTTATTTCATACTGCTGCTCATTTTGTCAGTTTATAATTATACAGCGTGAAACAAATGCAAAGTGATTGTAATGTATAACTATGGCGATGGTCAGGCGTTGGGTGACTATAGTCACCGCTCGTAGCGAAAGGGTTAATAGGAAGCGCCGGATTAAGGAGGATAACAAAATAAATTCGTACTCAGAGAATTGTGCTTTTGCCGTGATAACACGGCCTTTTATTTATTGTACTGAATCCCTCTGTTGGTCTTTCTGGTGCTCGCCTAGGCTGGCAGGTCACGGCCTCCTTCCAGTACTGGCCCGGGCTGGATGTTCCCAAGGAGCTCTGTAAGAAGAATGGTTCGCTTAATTAGTGAGCTACACCATTTGCGAGTACGCACTACTGCCAATAATCCTCTCTCGCACGATAGTGAAACCAATTCTGTGTGATGGGCGACTTCTCTGCTATCACAGGTACCGAAGTAGACTGTAAATTTGTATACTCGACAGATGTTAATTGTGCCCATAATTATGAAAGTGGTCTAAGTCATATATTTCTTGTTTCGAGAAATGTAATGGATTACATTTGAATAAGTTAAAAAATATTTTTATATTATGTAATATTTTAATTTAGAATTTTATTAGTCTTGATTTATGAAAATTTATTAAGAATGTGAAATTTTGTGTGAATCTCCTACGGAAATGTTGTTTTTAAAGTTTGAATTGACTTAGACCATTTTCAAAATTAACTGAATGGCCTATAAATGACTTAAAGCGATAAAAAACTATAAGTTTTATTAGAAATAATTATTTTAATAAAATAATTCATGAACATTTATTAATTACTTTTGTAAAGTAATCCATTTTTATCATTTTAGGCTTTTATCATTATGAGTTTTGAGATTCTCAAAATGTTCCTGCAAAACTGAAGGGATGCAGGGTGGTAGTAAACACATAATATCTTCGTTTTTCTTTCGTTACTTGTCTAGTGGTGGTGTATAATGGAAGTAATTTAATATTTCCGTTTATTTTTGGTCAACGTGGCAAAATGGCTAACACAATGTAACGGTTCATTTTTTACAAATTCACGAATGAATTTGTGTTTCTCGTTCAAATCATGTGTTACCATCGTTGCCATTATCATCGTCGGCTGATTTGTAATAACTAATAAACTCAAATTTTTTACTTAGACCGCTTTCATAATTAACACTAAATGAATTCCGTATAATGTTGAAATAGCAACCACTATCTAGTTCATCTTTTACAATATCGTGAAAATTACATTGAATTAATTTAGTTTAAAGTTATAAAATATGAAATAACTGATAAACTCATTTTTTTTTTAATTTTGACTTAGACCACTTTCATAATTATGAGCACAATTGTCAATTCTGTCGAGCGCAGACGCAAGCTTCGATTCAAATCGAATATGTTTTACGTCTTTTACCGTTGCGCTACCTCTTCAGGTACACAGAAAGTTCCACTTTCCTATTTTATCGACCGGCGCCACAGTGTCGCGATTACGGTAGCTAGCAGGACAATATTACTTTCTCATGTTTATTGATACAAAACTTGATATAAAAACATTTATTATGATTTATTTACTATTTATTAACTACTTTTTTATTATTGTATTTAAGAAGCTAATAAATGTATTATTTATTATCGCTTGTAAAATCAAATTCTTCACCACAGTTTACACTATTTGAAAATGTACTTACATCATGCGAGTTATTTAGTTGCTCATTATCTATTTTCAATAGACTTTTTACTTTTAACGGAAGTTCATTCCTTTTCTTTTTATAGTGTGATCTGTAACTATTTATTGCTAGATCTGAAGTGATTAACAGTATTGCCAATAGATCTGTATTTGTTGCAACATGGAACACTTTTCTGGTATGCTTCTCTCGAAATCTCCTACAATCCTTATTTCTTGTCTCTTGAGCTTCCTCAGAAAGCTGGCCTACAGGTATGATACAACTACTAATTATGTCGGAGCTATGATAAAATAATTTATGTATTGTCACCGGCATAAAATACCAGGAATATAGCTCTAGATAAATATCTTTCGTTTGTAGATAAAAGGTTTAGAATTTTTCTACATTAACTACATGATTCGAAGAAATCGTTTGTAGAATAATACATAAATTTTCAACTAGTCGCTCATCTATGCCTATAATTTCAGACCGTGGAATAGCGATCTGCGTTACTAAAAATAATAATATTACTGATTTCCGCACATTACCGCAAATTAAAATTTGCATTCGAAAAAAATTTAAAGTACGGTCTAATACCAGTAACAAAAGCTTTTGTGATTATCTATGTTTATTGAATACTTTTAGAGTATTTAACATTAAAAGTATAAGCTTCTTAATAAAAACAATCAACGAAATGAATAAAATCAATTATACTTACTGTTATTGGAGCTTTCCATTATAATCTATTAATTAAGAATATAATCAAAGTAAATATACAGTTCTTTTTAAATAATAATGAATGAATAGTTGCTCTAACTCAATATTTTAGAAGATCTGGTTTTAGAAGTTCTGTTTGAATCGTATGAACGTATTGGAAATTAATATGCGATTCAACTATCGGTAAAGCAGATTTTGGAGAAGTTACTTACAAAAGAATAACAATATTTCTATTATTCAGACATTAATTAATAATGTGAACATTGGCTTTTTACAGAATTAAGTTATGAATTATGTCCGGCTAATTAGCATTAATCAAACCACTAAGGCGGCGTGTGGATTTTTGTGATTTGCGTAGTATCCATTAAATGACATCTTCTGATTTTGTCTTTTTTAAAATCTTTAATATATAACACGTGGAAAGTATTCCAATATTCATTATACAATTAATAATATTAATAATATTAACAGTAATAGTGACAGGTTCTTAACTTACTTTAACCCTTTCGCTGCGGAGTGCTAAAAAATGAATTGCTCTCTGGGAGCGAGCGGACAGTGGAAGATCGACTGCGCGAACGCCGCAATACGCGAGTCGATCCTAACACGGTGTGCGGGACTGATTTCGCTGGTCTTTTCGTTGAGGCTGCTGGCCGGCACGCCAGCCAAACAATAATATTAGTAATAACAACAATTTTAGTAATTTTTAATAACTTTTAATAATCTTAAATAATCTTTAATAATCCTTTTTTGTATGATACAATTCAAAACAAGGTGCAATACATAATCCAACATTGCATTCTTTACATTCGAATCGTGTTTCGCTTCGCTTTTTGTGTTTGCTGCAAACTACACATTTCCGCCTACCGTTCTGCCGCATTCCCGTTGGGTTGATATATTTTGATGGGAAATGTCTCGAAACCAGTCGTAAAACATTATCTTTGGATGCAGTTTGGCCTCCAGATTTATTATTGCATATATTTATATTTTGATATTTCAGCAGAATTTCTCGAATGAGACATAAATGAAATTTTGCAAACGTTATATTCTTCTTAGACGTAATTTTGTACAGTATGTAAGTATTATAAATTGAAAGGTCCAGCATGTGGAAAAAAAATTTCTTATACCACTTAAGAGTTTTTCGGACAGTATTTATGGCATTCAAAACCATATCGGTTTTATCAACTGCTCCCATAGTGCGATTATAGTCTACTACAATAGTTGGTTTTAATATTGGTTCTCTTGTGTTAGCTTCATTTTTTTTTGTTTCTGTGTACTCAGCAGAATGATAGCTGGACAACATTAACACTTCTCTTTTGTCCATCCATTTTAGTGCTAATAGCGTATCCGTCGACTGAAACGCAATTTCACCTTTGCATAACTTATTAGGTATATTAGGCATTCCACGTCTGGTTTTCTTTACTGTTCCAAATGCATTTGTCTTCTTATGATGTAGGAGGGAAAATAATGCCGGGCTTGTGTACCAGTTGTCGGTTACCAAAACATGACCTTTATTTAAATATGGTTCCATCAGTGTCATGACAATATTGCCTGATTTGCCTATTTCTGTTGAATAATTATTATTTATTTCCGTGCATTTTCCACAATAGACGATAAAATCTTGAATATATCCGGTATGACAGTCACAGATAACATACGACTTGATTCCAAATCTACTTCGTTTTGAAGGTATATATTGTTTGAAGAAACATCGTCCTTTGAAAAGCAGTAAGCTTTCGTCAATGCATAAATGCTTGTTTGGGTAAAATGCTCTTGAAAAAGAATTTCGCAGTCTATCGATAATGCTCCGTATCTTTATTAATGCATCTTGATTTGTTGTTTCATTATTGTGAAAATGTAGCATTTGTAATAGTGATACATATCTGTCTCTAGTCATTATTTTTGGAAAACATTCCGTTCGTATTAATTCGTCGGTTGACCAATATTCGTCTATTGACAATTTCTTTGTTCTCGACATTAACATCGACACAGCAAAAAATCGATACATTTCGGTCACTGTTGTATTTTTCCAAGATATTAATCGTGAATGTCTACTGTCTATGTTTTGAGCCGTATAATAATTATTGCTTTCTCTCACAATATGTTCGAGCATATCTTCGGAAAAGAAAAGTTGAAATATTTCTAATATTGTCGACTTATTATTAATATTTGCTTTAATCCCAGGTAAATTTTCATCAAAATCAAAAACTTTTGGTACCAAATTTTGTGTGCTCCAAAGAAGTTGCCGTGGATCGATGTGTGGTAATTCGTCAAAGTTTTCGAACATAGATTCTGACAATAAGCGTCTCTTGTAGGATGTATTTTGAACTTTGCCTTTATACCCAATCTCTCCATACATTTCAGAAAGGTCCGAATCCGATAACACTTCTACATCATTGCAGGTCATATTCGTCCAGTTCTCCATGATCGGGGTACAATTTATGGATAATTTTATTCGACTGCGTAAAAAAATCACGACACAAGAAATGTATGCTTCTAGTACGATGAAAACAAACGACTTAATGAGCATTATTAAACAATTGCTGAAAACGAATGACGCGCGCCTTAAGGCGCTCATCGCTCCGAGAGAACGCATCCAGCGGAGCGCTTAAAGGCGCCGATCGCTCGGAGAGAACGCTTCTCGCGGAGCGCTTAAAGGCGCTGTTCGTAGCGAAAGGGTTAATATGACTAACTTAACCCATTCGAGACTGCGAATTTTTTCGAACACGGTCCCCAGGATCCGAATTTAAAAAAAAAGTTTAAAAAAACTTTTATCTGGACAAATATTTTACTCGGAATAACTGAAAATTATTACTATCATAATCATTACTGTTACACACCGGTATGCAATCGGTTTCGAATGGGTTAAACTAAATTATATTACACGAGGGCAATAGAGCATGGTTACATAAAACGAAAAACGTACTATTACAACATTAAAAATAAGTGCCGACTAGCACGCCGCGCTTTGAGTCGTGGAAGACGCATTGATATAAAGAGCCAACTGCGTCCATATATTCTTAACACTTGGACTGCGGGTATATTTCGCCGCCAACTTACGCGTGCAGCGGACATTTTCTCGTGAACCGCATGAGATTTCGATCATTCAGTAAATTTGTGGGAAAAAAGATTGCGAAGCGTTGTCTAGCAACACTACAACACACATATACATGACATGTATGTGTGACATTGTATATAATTACATTGTAATTATACAATACCCACTATCGGTCACAAATCTACTAAATACGTATTTTTACGCGCTCCAGTGACAGATTGCGAAAACCGTAAAAGTACGTTGCCTACAGTCCAAGTGTTAACAAATAGTTACAAAATATGTAAAAATATAACATAAGTAAAATGATAAAAGACATAAAATGTTACATGGAATAATAATAGATACATAGTTGTAAAAAAAAAGTATGCATACACCGCAATATGTTCAGTTTAAACGCTAATAACTTTGATTACAGAAGGCTAGTTAGGTATCAAAGGCATATAAACAGTTAGGAAAGTAACTTTTATTATTATGACATAAATAAAAATACAACAGACGAATTTCAAATGCGGAATGAAGTAAGGAAATCAACGAGAAAAAGGTATTTATACAGAATATTTTTTATTCATGAATGTGATTTTTATAGTAATTAATATTTAGTAGTGTAGCTGTTGCGAACGTGGAGTGAGAAGGAAAAGGAATGGGAAAGCAGCGTGTTAAATCATAAACTATAAATACAGTAAAAAATTGAAAGATGACTTTATTTTCATTTAATCTAAATACACTGTCGTTAAATTATAATCACCACACACAGACAAACATTAACCCTCGATTCCATCACCACCTTTGCGTCTAGTCGGAAAAACGAAAGGCCTTATCTTCTGCGCACCGCTAATATTCATCCGCGAATGACTAAGGACTGCTGACTAAGGACTCGTCCGCTGCGAGGCGTGTCTTCGAGGTCAAAGTCGCCATTTTTGAATTTCGCAAACCATTTCTGTGCAGTAGACACGCCTAAGATACCTTCTCCATACACGTTGCATATGTCCCGAGCCGCTTCGGCAGCTGTTTGATCTTGATGAAAAGCGAAGAAAAGCAGGTGTCAAAAATGCTGATTTTTGCCTCCTGGATAGTTCATTTCTGAGCCTGAAAAATGATGAAAAATTAAATTATCCAAAAAAACCGAAAACACAGTTTAGTAGAACAGAAAGAGCTCTATCAAATGAATATATACACTTTGCCGAACAACAAACAAATCGTTGTAAAATACAAGAAGATATAAAAACTCTACGAACTTTCTTTACAACCCAATACATACCCTACACACTCTTTCGTACTGCTGGATGCATGGACGGATACGTTATCATGCATAAATGTTAACCTTGCCGCCTGGAATTTGTCCAAATATGGTAGCAAATTTTTGTTTAATATTTGCTGATATCGGGCCAAATTAATGCGTCCTTTTACAATTCCCACTGTGGTCTTGCCGAACGCAGAAAACCCAGCCCAAATCATTACACTACCACCACCAAAGTTTCGTTTAGAAAAATAGGAGGGTCGATTCGCAGATCATGCCAATAAAATGCTAAATCGTCGAATCCGTCTAAATTAAATCTCTTTTCATTGGACCACACTATCTAAACAAAATTTTACACTTTAATAAAACGTTATTGTAATTATGAGTTACTCACCGAATGTCATTCAGTGGTCCAGGTTATGTGTTGATCGGCGAATTCGGCTCGCATGTGCTGATGGTCCTTTGACAGTTTCGGTAAAGTTTTCATCTCTTCATAACGAAGATTGGGTGACTCCTTGATGGCTCGCCACACGGTCCTCTCCTTTGAATTGCCCGTTTCTTTCGCTCTGAAAAAGCATGCGGTGTGCCCGATGTCTTCTTTGTACTGTAAGCATCGTCTTGTTTCAAAAAATTGCAGATCACGAAATGCGACCGACCGATTTTTCGACTAATCTCCTTATTTGTGAGGCCTTCCTCCTTATAAGCTTTAATTTTCCATTTTCCTCTGGGGATAATGCTGGTTTTCGTCCCATTACTGATATAATAAAAGAAAGCTACCAATAAAAACCGATAAAACACTCAAAAATGTCACAGTGCTGAATGAGAAGACGAAATTACAAAATGGATGTATCATGTTTTTACAATCCAAAATGTGGATTTACCAGTAAATTCGTGATATCTTTCTTCATAATTTGAATATCAAGGTTAACCCTTTGCGGACGAGAGGCGACTCTCAGTCGCCACGGCTTCTCGTGCGGCAGAACGAGTGACGAGTGAGAGGCGACGGTCGGTGTATATTTATGTTCCGTTTATCTCTAATCGATTGGATCGCACTATCGTTTCTTAAAGAGGTTACTGAACTGCTTAGGTTCTTATATAGGATGTGTAAAATGATACGTCATAACAGAGACAAGATAATGAAAGGTCTTCCAAACAGTGGGGAGCACAAGGTTGGTACAGTCTTTCACGGCGGTCTGTCGTGTCAAAAACCCCGATGGAACTGATATTCCTCTGAATAGTGAGTACATGTCTCGGTGCCCGCCGCAAGGTGGGTATCCCGGGCATCGTCTTGCTAGGACGAAAATTTCGGTGAAGTTGGCGGGACTCTCTTGACCAAATCCACACACCTCACCTCCACAAGGGGCTCCCTGGGACTCTGCACCGACCTTGTCGGGGCAAGAGTGTGAAAGAGTGTGTGTGGTACCAGGATTGACAACATTGTTGACGACATCGGCAAAACAACAATAAAAAACCATGGATTACACAACGGAAAAGAAGAACGTTTACGGTGTAGGGGAGGAACACCCCAGTACCGGTCCGTCGGGTGGTTGTAGAGCGGGCTCCCACGGATCGTTATCCCACGACCGTGAGACGTTGGCAGTGGTTAACCAGGCTGCCACGTTTAAGCAAAGATACTGGTGACATTGAGGCATCCCGCGCAGTGCGTGAGGTAGGACCGTCAGATGGCTCAGAGACATCTGAGTCTTCCGTAGACGGTTGTGCGCTGACGCGGTCTGCCGCTCGGCGCGGTGGTAAGAGGAGGGCAAGGGTCGTCTCTTCTGCAGCGAAAGATGGCTCCCAGGTTCGTTTCTGCCGGTCATCGAGGGCCTCGCTGCCTGATGAGGAGGATCTCTCCAAGACATTGCAGCGGTAAGCTTCCGGTGGACTCGGCGGCCTCATACTCGAACACATGAGGACCGTCGAGAAGGTTTCGGCCAACTCGAAACATCTGCAGGGCCGGTTCGTACGGCAGCTAAGGGTTGCTGCCGTCACCGCGAGAGCTGCTGCGGCGGAGCTGGTCAAGTGGATGACGGCAAGTAGCGACGCAAGCTGGCTGGAGAAGGAAAACCAGCAGCTGCTCGCGGAGCTGAGACAGGTTCGAAAGGAGCTATCTGAAGTGAAGGGTGCCATCGCTAGAATGAAGGGAGCTCCTGAGGCTGGGAGCGGCCTGACGCAGCGGGTCGTGTGTGCCGGAGATGCGGTGGTTGCGTCGACGGCTTCGACAGCGGCAACAGCGGAGCATCTTACGCCGAGGACGAAAGCGAGGTCTCCTCCGGATGCAGCAGCCGACAGCCTGATTGACAGCATCGGAAGGATGGTCGATCAGAAGCTGTCGGCTTTGAAAGCAGAGCTGACCTCTGGCGGCAACATTGGGGTCAGCGTGTCGGCGCCTACCTCGAGAGCGGTGGGTCCTCCGGCTGTGGGGCGTTCAGGCGTGGCCGAAGAAAAGAAGAAGGGTGCGCCGCAGGAGAACGGGGCGTGGCAGGTGGCCGCGCGGCGATGACGAAAGGGGCGTGTGGCGGGGCTCACGACTGGGGCGGACAGCTCGGCCCCTCGTCCCGCTGCACGGAGGACTGTTTCCGAGCGGCAGCGGGCAAAACCTGCCTCTATGAAGAGCGGAGACAAGACTGCTGTGGTGCCGCGCCCGCCAAGAACGGCCGCTGTAGTGCTCACTGTGCCACAGCGTATGTGAGGGCGCAATCCCGGTGTCCAAAACTCCAACACGAAGATCAGTTCCGTGGTGGAACAAAAAAGTTATGGAATTGAGAAAAGTAGCCAGGAAAGCTAAGAAAAACCTATCAAAAATGCGCAAAACAGGACGACTGGATGAAATCCAAGAGTATATCAAGAGGTACAAAAGAGCCAGAAATTGCTATGTAGCGGAGATAAAAAAGTCAAAGCAGGAAACATGGAGAAACTTTGTAACAGAGGAGGTTAACAGGGATCCATGGAGCCTACCATATAAAATTATAAGGGACAAAATTAGTAGGCCTGAAGTGGTATGCAGCGTAGTCCAGGCAGAAGGAACATTAACTAAAAGCTGGAACGAAACGATGAGAGCATTATTAAACAAATGCGTACCAAAAGGCAACCTGGATAAGGAAACCGAATGGCACTCAGCTCTCAGAGTAAAAGTAGCTGACTACAAAAACTTCAATCTTGAAAAGGAGATATCGATTGAGGAAATAGAAGCTGCCATTGAAAAGGCTAAACCAAATAAAGCCCCGGGCCCAGATAGGATTAAAAACGAAGTGATCAAAAGAATCTGGGCATCAGACCAACGAATACTAAGGGTACTATACAATAATTGCTTCTATAGTCAGAAGTTCCCAGAAGAATGGAAACGTGCAAGACTTCATCTGATAATTAAGGCAGGCAAGAAGGACAAAACTCTTTTAGGCTCATATCGGCCTATTGCCCTTCTCTCCGCAGTTGGCAAAATCTTTGAGCGAATCATTGTTAAAAGGGTACAGACATGCTTCGCAGAACAAGGATTAATCAACGAAGCACAATTTGGCTTCACGGCTGGCAAATCTACGGAAGACGCCTTACTGAAAGTAAGAAGTGCTATAAACAGCTCTCAGAAGAAGTACGTGATTGCGCTATTCGCTGATATAGAAGGAGCCTTTGACAACCTGTGGTGGACAACAATTTTTAACACACTGACTATTGCAAATTGCAGCTCACAGCTAGTAAATATAATTAAAGACTATTTTAAAGACAGACAAATAACCGTAGTATCTAAGTTTCAAAAAATAACGACAATAATGGAAAAAGGATGTCCTCAAGGCTCGGTAATCGGACCGGAAGCCTGGAAGTGGTGTATGTATGAACTTTTAAATAAATTTGACGAATTCCCCGAGGATGATATAGAAGCAGTTGCATATGCAGATGACTTAACTATCTTAATTAAAGCGAATAGTAGGATGGAACTGGAGAAATTAGGCCAACAAGCCATTAATATTTTAATTAGCTGGTGCACACACCATAAACTGCGGGCCTCGAAAGATAAAACTGTGGCAATGTTAGTCAAGGGTAACCTAAAAGGCAGGAGCCCAACACTAAAAATAGAGGATAGAACCGTACAATTTGTTTTAAAAACCAAATACCTGGGCATTGTGCTTGATCATAGACTAAACTTCGAGGGACATGCCAAATACCTTAGGAAAAAATTGATTGGCTTGACGATGGCACTAAGAAGGATATCTAGGGAAGAATGGGGGATAAAACAGCACGCAATGAGAATCATATACGAAATGGTTATAATCCCAATCGTAACATATGGATCGGCGGCATGGTACGACAAGGTAGGTACTGCCATGGTTAAAAGACACCTATCTGCTGCACAAAGAGCCATTCTGTTACTCATCACTAAAGCATGCAGGACAACTTCAACTGCGGCTATGCAGGTCATCAGCGGACTTCTCCCTTTTGACCTTGCAATAGCTAAGCATGCAATAAACTGTAGAATGAGGAAAAATATGACGACATACTGGAACGGCTTTTGCTTCAAAGGAAATGAAGATCAACTGAGGCAGCACACCCTGGAGAAGAAAAGGGAAGAGCTGAACACATTCCTAATGAGCATATGGCAGGAAAGGTGGAACAACGATGAACACGGCAGAATAACGTACGATTTCATACCTAAAGTTGAATACATAATTAAAAATAAAGGAGTACGATTTTGTAGAAAGGGCACATACCTTATAACGGGATATGGCCCAATTAATGAATCTCTACATAGAAGAGGAGCCAGTCAGACCAACAAGTGCCCGATTTGTGACAACGTAGAATCAGTTGAACATATGCTATACGACTGCCAAGTATATGATGATCTCCGATTCCCGTATCTGATCAACAGGAAGGACAGCAAAAAGGAACTCATTAGCAAGGAAAACATCAATAACTTCAATGAGTACGCAAACCAAATGTTTGAAAGAAGAAGAAATTACATCAGCAAGAAGTAGATAACAGGTTTGCCTCCACGTGGCAGGGACGGGCAACGGCAGCAAGCCGGCTAAATAACCTGGATACCTGAAAGAAACAAGATTAAATTAAACTAACAACTAAATTAACAACTAATAACACAATTTGAAATAATAATAAACAAATGAATAGTAAAATGCAAAGAATAGCGCAACTGCAGTAATGAGTTTATGCTCGAAGGCTGCAGAACAGATAAAGAAAGAAAATGAAAAAAAAAAAAAAAAATGTGCCACAGGGTGTTGGGTGCACATATGCCCAAGCCCTAGCAACGGCAAGGCAGAAGATCAGCCTGTCGGAGCTGGGGATCGACGGGGTGCGCCCAAAACGAACAGTAACCGGCGGCCTCATACTAGAGATCGCCGGGAAGGACAGGGCAGCCAAGGCCAATTGCCTGGCCCAGAAAATGGCCGAGACCTTGTCAGGCACTGGTGTGCTGGTGTCCAGGCCCGTGAAGCTGGTAGAGCTTCGCGTTAGAGATCTGGACGAGTCCGTCAGCGTGGCGGAGGTGGCGACGGCCCTTGCGGAGGCGGGCCAAATAAAGGTGGGGGCTATTAATAGCTCCCGCCGTGGGCAGGGCTCGGTGTGGGTCCGGTGCCCGGCGGAAGCCCCTGGAGAAGCGCCCACTGCGCTGTATTCGATGCCTCGAGGTGGGGCACGCGAGGCAGCGGTCGATAGGAGTGGCCGCTGCTATAGGTGCAGTGGAGACGGACACCGGGCGAGCGACTGTTCCCGGACAGTAAAGTGCCCTCTCTGCAGTGACCTTGGGCGTCCTGCATCACACCGCCTGGGCAGCAAGGCCTGCGCCCAGAAGCCGAGCAGCGGGCGGTAGCAGAAACCGCAAGTGGCGGGGACCGCGGCTTCGACAGAAGAAATGATGGCGGAGGAGCCAGCGCAGAGCGCACCTGCGGCCCCAGACCTGAAGGAGGTCATGGCCACCGAGTGAATTCGGGGCCCGTGTACTACAGACAAACGCGAACCACTCGCGCGCTGCCCAAGACCTGCTGATGCAGGCTATGCGCGAGTGGAGCGTTGCTATGGCGGTGATCGCGGAGCCCTACGCTGTCCCGGACCACCCGTCATGGACGGGGGACAGGCGTGGCTCGATCGCGATCACCTGGAGCCACATCCCCGGATCGCCGCTCGGGGGAGTGTTTGTTACCCGACTGACAAGTTTTTGCGTCGGGTCGGAGGCGTTGTGCAGTCGCCTTTTTCGGGGAGTGCACGTCGTGGAGACGATTTGTGAGTGTTGTGCGAACCTGCGATCACGAGCGGGAGTGGTGTTTTTTAGTGTGGTGGTGGCCGCCATATTGGAAGTACATTGGATACACGGCAGAAGATTCTGACAAGAGCAGCAACGAAGGCTGCGCGCGCCTGCGCGGCAATTACCGGAGAAGAGCAGAAGGGGGCGCCACTGGCCGGTCGACCCGTCGGACGGCGGCAGGAGCGCGGTAGCGCGATGTCGGTCGAGGAGCGGACCGCATCGCCCATGGTGGGGGAAGAGACTATGAAGGGGGGCGACTGCGCGCGTCGCGTAACGGAGATGGACGGACAGGCGAGGCAGTCGGATGTCGACTCCGACGCCTCGGTCACCTCCGGTGTTGCCGTGTCGGGGTGGCGAACATCTGCGAGGGGTGTTAAACGGAGGGCGCAATGCGTCCTGTCGCGACCGGCATCGGAAGACGAGATGCCGAGCTCGCGATTTTCGCGCGCGTCTAAAGCGGCGCTTCCGAAGGAGGACGAACTCACGCGCGGCATGGAGCGTGAGGCGTCCGGCGGCCTAGCTGGGCTCGTTTTCGAGCACATGCGGGCCGTAGAACGGGTGTCCTGCGGGTCAAAGAACCTGCAGGGACGATTTGTACGTGCGCTCCATGGTGTTATATGGAGCACCGATTTGGGCGCGCGACGTGATGGCCAGTCGGCGCAGCCGTGCTGTGCTGCACCGTGTAGAGAGACCGATGGCCATCAGGATCGTGCGGGGTTACCGCACGGTCTCATACAGGGCGGCAATGTTGCTGTCGGGTCTCCTCCCATTGGAGATCCTGGCGGAGGAGGCGGCGGCGGTCCACTCCCATGCCGGCCGCCTCCGACGGCCCCAGGGGGGCCCGGCAGCGCAAGAAGAGGATTTAGCCTCCTGGAGACGCCACGCGCGGCGGCGCGCGGAAGCCGAATGGCTGCACCAATTGTCGGAGCCGGCGAGCTCTGGCGTGCGTGTCGCTGGCGCCGTTCTGCCCGTGCAACGTTCGTGGAAGGGTAGGACGTGGGGGAGACTCACCTACAGGGTGACACAGGTGCTCACTGGGCATGGATGCTTTGGTGAGTACCTGCAGCGCATCGGCAAGGAGCCGACGACGCGGTGCCACCACTGCGGAGAAGGAGAAGACACGGCGCAGCACACTCTGGAGGAGTGTCCCGCGTGGTCCCGGGAACGCCGTGTCCTCCGTACATGTATCGGGCCGGACCTATCGCTCCCAGCGGTGGTGGAGGCCATGCTGGACAGCGAAGGCGCCTGGAAGGCGGTGACTTCCTTCTGCGAGCAAGTGATGCTGCAGAAGGAGGCCGCGGAGAGGGTGCGTGAGAGAGCACGCCCCCCGTCAAGGAGAGGTGGCGGCGGTGGTAGGCGACGTGGGCGCCGACGCCTTGCCACCTGAATCTGGTGCACAGTGGTGTTGCGGGGGAGGAATTTCTTTACCCACATCTCCCCATTGCAGCACTACTAGGAGAAGCTGCTGACTCGGGTGGGGGCCCGATTCGGCATTGCACAGCTTCTCCCCAGACGGAATGGCGTCGTGCTGTGGCTGCACGGCGCCCCAAATGGTACGTTAAATCACCCTAACGTAGTACCGGGGGATCAGTTTGATCCCCCGAGATCGAGCCTCCGTTGAGGCGTGTCGTAGGGGGAGTACTGGATGTGTTCTTCCAGAGTTCCCGGTGCTCCCCCAACACGCAGAGATAGGCCACCGTGGAGGTTTTAGCAGGTAAAAATCCCTCATAACCTCGCCATCCCCCCCAGGGTGGTGGGGTATCTTTTCGAAGATTTCCTCCACGTAAAAAAAAAAAAAAAAAAAAAGGGACGATTTGTACACCAGCTGCGTGTGGCAGCCGCGACCACCGCGGCGGCTGTCACCGAGCTGGTGAAGCGCGCTGGCGCGAGCAGCGAGACTCAGTGGCTGGAGAAAGAAAATCTCCAGCTGCGCGCCGAGCTACGTGAGCTCAGGCTTGAGCTTGGCGGCCTGAGGGAGGAAATGGCCTTCCTCAGGAGACGCGCTCCGGAGAGCGGAGCCGCGACCGCCGGTGCCGGGGTGGTGCGCCTGTCCCCCCAGCCCCCACAGGTAGGGGCCGCGACGCGGTCGGGAAAAAGGCTGCGTTGCGCCGATTCGGCGGGAGGGGCCCTGGAGGACCGGGGCGGGCTCCTCCTCGACAAGATAGGACGTTTAATCGACGCGAAGATGGAGGCCGCCCTGGGTCGCCGTGGAGCGGGGCCTAGAGGACAGCAGCCGGACAAAGTCCGGCCGGCGAGGGAAGAGGTGGGTGGCGGGGGGACCCGGCCCACCTATGCCCAGGCGGTGGGGGCCGCAACGGGTTCCGGTGGACGCCGGGCTGCGGACTTGCCCCCGCAAGTGCGGGCACCTGCCAAGAACCCCCCCCCCCCAAGGAGCAGGAGTGGCAGAGGGTACAACCCCGGAGGAAGGGAACCTCCGGGAGGAAAGAAGAGGAGCGACGAGGGAAGACTCCCTCCGGACCAAACAAGTCGGTCCGAGGCGGGCTGGCGGTGGCCCAGCAGCGGAGGGGAACCGGGCTGGCCGTGGCCTCACGGCCCCTGCCGCGCGGTGATCGCGGGGGGGGCGACGGGTTCTGGGAGGCCTACCCTGGGACGGGTACCCAGAACAGCGGCAGTGGTCCTCACGATCCCGCAGGGTGTGGGGACCATGTACGCCCAGGCCCTCCTGACTGCCAGGAAGAAGGTCTCCCTGGCAGACGTCGGGATTGAATCGGTCCGCCCGAGGCGAGCGGCAACGGGCGGGCTGATTCTCGAGGTAGGCGGCGATGATAGAGTCGCCAAGGCGGAGAGCCTCGCTGGTCGGATGAGCGAGGCTCTCGCCGAGAGCGGAGTCCGGGTGTCCAGGCCGACCAAGTGCGGCGAGATGCGATTGAGCGGCCTGGACGACTCCGTGCGACCACAGGATGTGGTCGCGGCCCTGACTGCCCTGGGTGCGCTTCCCGACGAAAGCGTGCAGCAGGGAGAGATCCGGAGATCTTCTTCCGGATTGGGCACCGTGTGGGTACGTTGCCCACTGGAGGTCGCCCACAGGGCTGTAGCCGCGGGTAGGCTCCGGAACGGGTGGAGCTCTTTCCGCGTGGAGATGCTGGAGCGGCGGGCGCAGAGGTGCTCCCGGTGTCTGGAGGTGGGGCACGTCAGTGCAAAGTGCACTGCCAGCGCCGACCGAAGCGACCGCTGTTATCGGTGCGGGGGAGCCGGGCATCGAGCTGGTGGATGCTCGGCCCCCCCTCGGTGTCCCCTGTGTGCGGATAGGGGGCGCCCGTCGGAGCACCGCCTGGGTGGCAAGGTCTGCGAGGCCGGGCCACCCAGGGGTGCTAGAAGGAAGAGGCAGTCGACTGTCGAGTGCGGGAGGTTCTGCTCTCCGTGACTCCTCGACTGGCCTCTGAAGGTGGTGGTGCTCCGGCGGAGGCGGCGTCCCCGACGGAGCAAGACCCGGGGGAGGTCATGGTCGTGGAGTAAATTCCCGACCTGCCTCCTCCAAACCAACGTGAACCACTCGCGCGGAGCACAGGCTCTCCTGCTCCAAACAATGCGCGAGTGACGCGTTGGGTTAACGATCGTCGCGGAGCCATACGCCGTCCCCGACCATCCTTCGTGGGCGGGTGATGTGTTGGATTCCGTGGCGATCGTCCGCGGTGATTGTGGCAGCCCCTTGCCGTTCGCTGTTCTCCAAGCCGGCAGGGGGTACACCGCGATGTCGTACGGAGACACCGTAGTGGTGGGATGCTAGATCACCCCGAGCTGCGGGCTCGCTGCCTTCGAGGCATACCTCGGCGGGATACGGGAATGCGTCTCCCGATACTGATCCCGGAATAAAAAACTATCATACAAGGAGTACTGGAGCACAGACGATTTCCTACGCAGCGATATTTTTGAGAAAATAATGACCAGAGATCGTTACTTTCTGCTACTCAGAATCTTACATTTCTCCCATGAACCGGGATGCATTGACGACCGCCTAATAAAAATAAAAAGAATAGTTGATATACTCCGACACTCGTTCAGTGCGGCATTTGTGCCTTACCAAGAACTTTGAATAGACGAAAGCTTACTTCTATACAAAGGCAGCCTATTTTTCAAACTGTATATTCCGAAGAAAAGGAATCGGTTCGGGATAAAGTCCTTTATTCTTTGGGATTTCAAAACCGGATTCGTGCAGGATATGATCATTTATACTGGAGCATCTACAGTTGCAGATAGTCCGATCAAGGGCATTGGAAACTCTGGAGCAATCGTCTTACAACTATTGAAGACATACTTAAGAAATGGCCATACTCTTTATGTGGATAATTTTTACTCTAGCCCCAACTTTGATCAACCCTTCATTCTAACCACGGACACCTCAGGCTACACAATAGGCAGTGTTCTTAGCCAGAGAAAACCGGGAAAAGACCTACCGGTCGCTTACGCTTCCCGACCCCTTAACCCTTTCGCGACGGTTGCCGTATATATACGGCAGTCACTTGATGCATCACAGCGGCTGACGCCGTATATATACGGCAGCCACTTTTTGGTCCACAGAGGCTGACGCCGTATATATACGGCACTCACTTGTTGATCCACAGAGGTTGACGCCACTTACATAGGGCAGTCATTTATTACTTTACAGCGGCTGACGTCGTCTAGATACGGCAGTCACTTGTTGGATCTCGGAGGCTGTCGCCAACAATATACGGTACAGAGTTCATTGTTAGAGAAATAAAGAATTTTTCTCAGTGAGAGTTTTGTATGCGAATAAGGGCATCACAGAATTGTTTTGCTAAAAATTCCTTGATACGAAAAAAAGTGCATTTATTTCATGTAAGTTTATAGTGTATCTGATTCGGATAACTTATAATATCCTACAAGAAATAAAGTGAGCCGAATCTGATTCGGATAGCTATGATGAAAACGAATCTTACATAAATGCACCACTTCGCAAAAAAAAGCGATTAAATTTACTTAGTACATCGGAATCTGATGAAACTGAAGATGTTAATTTACAAAGCATCAATCCGGAAGATATCAGATGGACCCCTCAAAATTGTGGGCTCACCATTCATGATTTTACAAGACAGCAATCGGGAATTCAAATAGACATATCTTACTCTTGGAAAATTTTGCAATTTTTCGAATTATTCGTATCTGAGGAATTGATAGATTTCATTGTTGAAAAAACAAATAATCAATGGAGACGAAGAAATAATAGTAATCCTGAAGATGTGACAGATACAGGCGAACTGTATTGTTTTATTGCTGTTTGCTTACTAATGTCTAGGAATAAGAAATTATCAATTGATGAATATTGGAGCAAAAATGAATTATTGCGAAGCGACATTTTTTGCAAGATAATGAGTAGAGATCGCTACAAACAGTTACTGAAAACGTTGCATTTTGCTGATGATCACGAATGTAATTCCGATCGTTTATGGAAAATACGTGAAATAATCAATAGATTACGAAAATCATTTGCCAATGCGTTCTATTCTTATCAAAATTTATACATAGATGAAAGTATGCTGTTATTTAAAGGCAGGCTATCTTTTAAGCAATTTATTCCTGCAAAAAGAAGTAGATTCGGAATAAAATCTTTTGTCCTTTGTGATTGTAAATCGGGATACATACAAGATTTTATTGTCTACAACGGGTCTAATACTATACACTCGAAATATGCTAACATTGGAAAATCTGGAAATGTTGTAATGGCTCTTTTAGAACCCTATTTGAATAAAGGACACACATTATTTGTGGACAACTGGTACACGAGTCCCACGTTATTTAAGCTTTTGCATATGAAGGCAACAAATGCGTGTGGTACTGTTAACAAAAGAAGAAAGGGTATGCCAAGAATGATGGAAAAACTAGAAAAAGGACAAGTGTGTTGTCGCTATTCCCGCAACTTATTGGCGATGAAATGGATGGATAAAAAGGAGGTTTTCATGTTATCCACCATGCACTCAGATGAATATGTAAGTGTACTAAAACGTTCTAGAAAAGAGGAAACAGTACGAAAACCAGCTTGTGTACATGATTATAATAGTTTCATGGGAGCAGTTGATAATACCGACATGTACTAAGCACAATTAATTCAACACGTAAAAGTACAAAATGGTACAAAAAATATTTTATGCACATGATAGATATGTGTATATGGAACGCCCATTGCTTATACAAGTTGAAGACCGGTGTAACTATATCGATGGCAAAATTTCATTTAAAATTAATTGAGCAATTACTTGAAAAATATCAAAAATCAACAGAGCGACATTCTTTTAATACAAGTTTAAACTCTATTAGTACTAATTCTGCAAGACTCATAGAAAGACACTTTCCTACTTTGTATACATCCGAGGGAAAAAATAAAGTACGGAGATGCGCTGTTTGCAGTAAAAATAATAGGAGACGTGAATCACGTTATGAGTGCAAAGAATGCAATGTTGGATTGTGTATTTGTCCTTGTTTTAAAATTTTTCATACTGTAAAAGATTATTAAAATATAATATGGAATAAATACTATTAAAAAACCATAATTATATTATTATTTTATTTCAATAGCGAATTCAAAATATAGCTATAAATAACATTGTTAGCGAAGTATGGTTCACTGCTACTTTGTTGTCGTTCGCTTTCGTGACAAAGTATGGTCAGTCGCGCCGTCGCGAAACGTGGCGAAGTATAGTCAGTCACTCTGTTGCGAAAAATAGCGAAGAGTGGCACAGGCGCGCCGTCGCGAAAGGGTTAACACCGCAGAAAGAAATTACTCAACTATAGAAAAGGAATGCCTTGCGGTTGTATACTGTATTTCATATTTTCGTACGTATCTACAAGGTGTGTTCCAAAATAAACGAGACTTTTGTAATAAAAAAATTTTTGGTGGCGCCATCTGTGAATGAGATAGTGCGTTGGAAAGCTACATCCCTCCCTGACTTCAAGTGAAAGTTTGGTGACATTCGGTTCAGTGGAAGCAAAGTTATTGCGTCTAAAGTGACAGTATGTTTGTGTCATCGGTACAAAAATGAGTTTCGAACAAAGAGCTAATATCAAATTTTGTTTAAAAATCGATAAAACGTTTATCGAAACATTTGAATTGATGAAAAATGTTTATGGCGATGATTGTCTATCTCGTGCCAGAGTTCATGAGTGGTTTACACGTTTCAGAGATGGTCGTGAGGATCTAAATGACGATGAACATACGGGCCACCCAAAATCAATGATCACCGAAAACTCCATCGAAATTGTGCGTGAATTTATCAAAAATGAACCGAAATCATCTTTGAAATTCATGGAATCGGAGTTAAATATCTCCAAAACAACGATTTATCGTATTTTAACCGTTCATTTGGGCTTACGAAAGCTCTCTGCACGTTTTGTTCCGCACAAGTTAACTGATGACCAAAAATTGCTCAGAATTCAACATTCGAAAGACATCATTAAAGAGACAATAAAAGACGAGAATCGCATTTGACTAAAAATCGCATTTTAACCATCAATCAGTCACTGTATTCGCCTGATATGGCTCCCTGTGACTTCTACGTATTCAGAAAATTGCATTTTGCCATGAAAGGAAAACGTTTTGCGTTCGCAGAGGCTATTCAAAAGGCTGGTACCGACATCCTGAAGGACATTCCGGTCAATGACCTGAAACACTCTTTCGAAAAGCTTTTGAATCGTGCAAAACAGTGTATCGTGAACGGAGGGGACTATTTTGAATAAATAAACTCGAATTTATCAGAAAAAAGCTCTTGTCGTTTCTATTTTAGCTCAGTCTCGTTTATTTTGGAACGCACCTTGTATATTGTAGATTATAATAATTCAATGGATATAGTAGATAAGGTGGATATGGTAATAAGTAGTGTAAATTCACTCGAAAAACTTTAAAATGGTACCGGAAATTTTTTTTTCATCTAATTGATATTTGTGTATGGAATGCGTATTGCCTTTATAAACATAAACGGAACGGAACCATATTCATGGCGAACTTTCAATTGCAGTTCATAAAAAAAATATGCGATAAATATCATAAAGATTACATCAATCAACAAGTAAGAAAAAATGATTATCCGATGAGATTGACAGAGAGACATTTCCCATCATTGTTTATGCCAAACAGAAAGAACCTGAACCGACGGTGCGTTATTTGCAGCAAAAATGATAAAAGATCGGAATTAACCCATTACCGCCCTCTGTACCTGCACAGGTACAACTACTTAATCGATAAATTATGTATTTTATCTGTGGTAAGTGTTGAAAGTAGTTAGAAATTACAAATCTAGATGACACTAGTTACCATATAATAAATAAAAAAAGACGGTGGTGCGAAAACAAATGTCACTTATTTTGTAATAAAATACGGAGTCCAGACACGACATACAAGGTAAGATTATTTTGTTGGTTTTTATCAAAAATAGTGAAATATTTCAACTTCTTTTTTTATTTTTATGGAGTCTATTTATTTGTGTTGGTAATAATAACATAAGAATTAAAGTTTATTACAAAACTTGTAAAGTAGGGTTTGTTTCATTTGTTGTACACAGGCGGGTACAGCGGGCAGATTCGTACTAAAATTTCGTTTTTTTTACAGTATTACTTATAAGTTGAAATGGCCAATCGGAACGTATTTACCAGCTATAAGAGACTGGAGGAAGCCTTGGAATCAATTATGGCTGATGAAAGCAATGATGAAGAGTACGATATGGTATTAGTGCCACCAGATCCGGCTGTGGTGAGTGATGAGGAAGAAGGTAATGAAGATAATTTGGCGGCTTCAAGATTCCCTATGGACGTTCCAGGGACTATTGAGGTAGGTCGGCGTCATCCTGACTACGATGTTTCGGAATTGAGCGACAGTGATGATGAGCCGCTAAGACCTATTCCTGCAAAACGTGCCAAAAAATGTGACGTACATTTACCTGTATGGAGGAAAACCCAGCCAACCTATAGTTCTACTTATGAAATTACCGATATCATACAAAAGAGACAAAAATACGTTGTTGAAAGCTTAGCAGACTGCAATCCCGTAATGTTGTTTGAAAAAATATTTGATCATGACGTAATGGATTTGATAACAACTAACAGTGTCTTGTACGCTAATCAAAATAATAGGCATGGTTTTGAACTTGATAGTGGATGTTTGGAAAAATTTTTTGGTGTACTGATACTGTCCGGTTACCATGAATTGCCATCTGAACGTGCTTACTGGAGTTTGGATGAAGACCTTGGTGTTCCATTGATTGCTAATTGTATGTCACGCAGTGGGGTGTATTTCATGAAAGCTTGTCTGTGGACGAGTCCATGATCAAATATTTTGGGCGTCATCCATCAAAACAATTTATACAAGGAAAGCCTGTAAGATTTGGTTATCGCAATTGGGCTGCGACAAGTTCAGATGGTTATTGCTACGCGTTTGATGTTTATTGTGGAAAATCCACAGAACCTTCTAATGATACCCTTGGTGCGAGAGTCGTGAAATCTTTATTGGCTAAAATGCCTGTAGTTCCTAAAGAGCATATCGTATATTTCGATAATTTTTTTACCAATCATCAATTGTTGCTTCGATTTGGGTAGACTAGGTTTTAGAAGTACTGGAACCGTTCGAGAGAATCGGACGAAGAAATGTCCCCTGATCACAGTAAAAAATATGAAGAAGAAGCCTAGGGCGGAATATGATTATAGTTTTGATACAAAGAATGAGATAACTATGCTACGTTGGAAGGACAATAATGTCGTTACAGTGGGAACTAATTTTGATGACATAGAGCCTCTGGGCAAAGTCAAACGATGGTGTAACATCAGAAAGCAAAAGGTTGACGTAAATATACCTAAAATGTTTGTCAACTATAATAAAGGAATGGGTGGAGTTGACCAAATGGATCAGTCTATCAGCCTTTATCGGATTTCAATAAAAAGAAAAAAGTGGTGGTGGATTATATTTACCTATTTGTTAGATATGGCGATATCAAATGCTTGGCGACTACATGTTTTGCTCAGTAAAACTAAACAAGAGATAACTTACATGGACCAGTTATCTTTCAGACGAATTATTGCACGGACTTATTTACGTCCAACGAAAACTAAGAGCCGTCCGTCATCCTCAGCGGCACTAGGGGGTCGGAACAATAATGGTCATAATCCTGAACGGATGGAAAACCCATTGCGATGTGTTATCTGTCACCAAAGAATTCGCTGGCGTTGCGAAATATGTTTGAAAACGCTATGTGTTGAACGACCTTGTTTCAAACAATTTCACTCCTAAAGCGCCCATTGTACACGGCTGAGTACACCCCTAAAACTTGATATGTAAATATATTTTTTTCATTTTATTTTCTTATATAGCATATTTTATCCCTTATGGACTAATAAATAGAAAAACAATAGAAAAATATACTGCAGTTTCATTTTGGGCGTTAATGGGTTAAGATACGAATGCAAAGAATGGAATGTTGGTTTATGTATAAATTAGTGTTTTAAAATATATCACACCCAATTATATTATTAGCCATTACTTATAATCATATGTTAGTTAAAAATATGCAAACAGTAATTATAATTTTTTATATAATTTTGTATGTACTTCTGTATTTAATTTTGTATATATTTCTGTACCGAATTTTGTATAGATTTTACTTATAATTAATAGAATTTTATATAAATAATTTTTAATATTGAACTAACAACCAACACTTGTTGGAAAAAGCATTGTTTTATGAAGCACAGTTCTTATTTAACGCTTAGGAAAATGTTCATAGAAAGGTAGACTGATAGTGTGTTATACGATACCTTTCGGCTGAATCAAGACAGTTTGTTATAAACACATTTTCGGCGCGGCACCTCGTTCAGCGGGGGTATCATGACGGACAGAGCGCCCGTACCGAAAGAGTTAATTTTGTATTACTGATTTTTGTATAAATAAATTTTTTGTTGTACTTGCATCTATCACAATTATTACATCAGGTTGTAGTTACTTATCAAATATTCCACAAATATTTATAACTTTAGGAGGGCACCGCCACTAATATAATATTTATATTTGGCCCGATCATCATATTAGGGGCTATGTCCGTAATATTTACGTTTGGTCCGATCATCTCCTACGAGCTATGCCCGTAGTTATGGTTAACCCTTTGCACTATTATCACGAGTCTGAGTCATGATGAAAATTTTAGGCCAAACACGGATGTCACGTGTCAGGCTCGTTGTTCAGTTCCGGACTAAACACAAATATCACGAGCCTGAATCGTGCTCGACATTTCAGCCCAAACATGAATATCACGAGTCTGACTCGTGGTCTTTGTTGGAAATTGAATACATAAATACTACGAAGCAAAAATTAACCATAAACCAGCTTTCTCTTAACGTACTTTCTCAAGGGCTTCTTCCAAGAAGCTAAACCACATCTGGCATTTTAGAAAGTTCGAAAACATCGAGAAACAGAACAATGTGGCTGAAGGACCCGGACGGGGTTGTAAGAATTTCGACCACTGCGTTCTGCTAGTTTTGTGACAAAACTCGCTAGGTGCGGTCAAAATTGCCCTTCCTCGTGCTATATTAAAAGTATCAATAAACTATAATAGTATTATTTCATTTAGCAATATAAAACCCCATTCCCAATAGGTTATGGGCCCAGTGTACGTTAATTAATTGAATATTGTATAAAATAGAAACTCACTCTTATTTGTTAATTGTGTAAAGGTGAACACTGATTATTAAACTTATAGTGATATGTACTTGTAGTGATATAAACTTAAATTAAAATATACGTTAAAATAAAAATAGAAAATAAGTGAATTAAAACTAAGAACTAAGTTTAAATAAGCTATAAGTACATTAAGTTAATTAGTGATAATATAGTGATAACTAATTTGAAATAATGGAGAACACAAGCAGCAGAAGAAATATTAAAAGTTTTCGACGGAGAGAAGTATAGCGTATGGAAGTTTAGGATTCTCGCTTTACTAACCGAACTGAATGTGATAAAAGTCGTAAATGAGGAAACTCCTATGCAACAAAATGAAGAGTGGAAGAGGGCAGAGCGCATTGCTAAGGGTGTTATCGTGGAGTATTTATCGAATTCCGTGCTGGGATTTGAAACTCCAGAGAAATGCGTAAAAGTCATTTTCAATGACTTGGATAATCTTTATGAACGTAAGAGTCTCGCCACGCAACTGGCACTAAGGAAAAAATTATAATCAATGAAACTAAAAGAAACAGTGACCGAGGACAATTTAAGTTTAGCATTTGTTAAGACCAGACTTTTAGACCATGAGGTCAAATTACTAACAGACAATAGTGACACAAGTGCGAAGGTGTTAAGTGTTAATAAAAACAGTGAGAATTTGAAAGGCTTCAAGTTTGAATCCGGACATAGTAAACGTAGTTTAAGTACTAGATTAAATAATAATAAATATAATGCTAAGAGACTTAAAACAAACAATAAGCGATTAGTGAAGTGCTACCAGTGTGGCAGGAAAGGACATATTAAGGGGGAATATACACCTAACAGGGAAAAAGAAATCGATTTTTAAATTTTCACATTTTCTGAAAGTTTGATATGTTGAGAATATCTGGGAAAAATTTCAAGTAAAAATACTAAATATTGACAAAGTTATAGCTGAAAGAGTACACAAGTCTGTCGGACGGTCGCCGCGCCGTTTCGGGTCGCTCAGGTAGCAATGACGTTGCCTGACCTTTCGTTTTTTGTGCTCGGATTTATGGTGTTTACTGCTTTAACGGGATTTCATTGGCCCCGCAGAGCCTGTTACACCTACATATTTGAAACAAAACGGCTTTCTTAGCAGAAACTTAGCGTGTTTGATCAGTAGCTTGCGGTTCGCCTAGTTATGCGTTTGCTAGTGTCGAAGCCTTCAATTGTGAAAAAAATATTTCGGAGCAAACATGGATCGGAAAAAGGGTTCTCGAACAACTAGAATTTCGGAAAATTTTAGGAAAAACCGTCCTGCAAAAAGAGTGCCGCCTAAAAATCGATATGAAGCCGAATTTAAAAAATTAAACATTAGTGTCAGTGCAAAAAAATTACGCGCTGCGCACAGCATTCCTGTGACAGAAGAATCAAACATGGGATATCGCATTCTAAATTTTCTGACTGTTTTTTCTGCATTGTCAGAATGTGTGAAATGTAAAACGTGCGGAGGTGACGTGCAGTTCAAATCAGAAAGCATTCGAGGGCTAGGATTCAAACTTGTAGTTTCGTGTTCATCGTGCCAGCCGACTTCCATACCTTCGTGTCCTTACATACACACGGCTTATGAAATAAATACCCGATTTTGTTTTGCAATGCGATTGTTAGGGATTGGTTTGAATGGAGCAAGGAAGTTTTGCGGTCTCATGGACTTGCCGCCGCCAGTTCAGCAAACTACGTATGATTTAACCGCTTCGTTCTCACGGACGTGTATACACGCGCCGCGATATCGTTCACGCAGCCCCACAGACGCGTAAACACGCGCCGCGCTACCGTTCACGGAGTCTCACAGACGCGTAAACACGTCTTATTTAATTTAGTGTACGTTTGACTGTTCTGCAAAGATGACCACCATGCGACGATCTAGAAATCGAATTATTAGTGATAGTAGTAGTGAAAGTGAAAGTGCTGTGGAAAGTGATATGACTGACGAGGATGTTCCTTTGTGCGAAAGATGGAAAAATATTTTACGCCAAAGAAAATGGAATATTCCTACTGCCACGCAAAATTTTACGCCACAAGTTTGGAGGTACAGCGATTTACATCACGGTGTGTTACCCCAATCTGGTATATCAGAAGATAGTTCTTTTCTTCAAATCTTCAAATTTTTTTTTTGTGAAGAACTCATAGAGTTAATTGTGAAGGAGACTAATAAATACAGCCGAAAGCAAGGTTTCTCCAGATCTCAGTTTCATGTATCTAGTAATGATTTGCACTGTTTTTTTGCAATTATTATTCATATGAGTATTGTTCGCTTGCCGAAGATGTCCATGTATTGGAATACAAAGGCAATGTATAATTTTGTGTTTATTAGACAAATCATGTCAAAAAAAAAGTTTTTCAATATTTTGCGATTCCTTCATTTCACTAGTGTTGATGCAAATAATAATGAAATTAGAAAGACCGAAAAAATCCAATCCGTCATGGATATTCTTATTTGTCGTTTTCAAATGGCATATCGACCAAGACAGAACATTGTAGTCGACGAAAGTCTGTTATTATGGAAAGGCAGACTTTCTTTCAAGCAATACATTAGCAGCAAACGTGCAAGATTCGGCGTGAAATCATTTATTTTAGCCGAATCAGAGACAGGATATATTTATAATTTGAAATTATATGATGGACGCATATCAAATGAAGGACAGTCCAGATTAGGAAAGTCGGGTTCAATTGTAATGAATTTGTCAAGAAATTTATTAAATGAAGGACGAACCATATACTTAGACAACTGGTATACTTCCCCCGCATTATATGAGGAGTTACATAAATATAAAACACATGCGTGTGGTACCGTTCGAATGAATAGAAGAGGTTTGCCATGCGACGAAAAAATAAAAAAAATAAAAAGTTTGAATAAAGGTGAGCTGACAGTGCGCTATAACAAATTCATGACATTTAGTGCGTGGAAAGATAAAAGAGTGGTAGCGCTTCTCAGCACCGTACATACCCCAGAGTTGGTAGCCACAGATAAAGTTGATAAAAAAACGGGGCAACCCATTAAAAAACCAAACGTAGTGTTAGCTTATAATATGCACATGGGTGCTGTTGATCACACAGATCAAATTTTACATGGCATTGGATCATTTAGGAAAACAATCAAATGGTACAAAAAGTATTTCTTTTATTTATTAGATATTGCTATATGCAATGCACATGCAATTTGGAACTGCCTCCATGTAAACCGAAAAAGTTTGTGCGAAGTGAAAGAAGATTTAATATTGCAGTTACTAAATAACTACAACGATCCAACAGAGAATTTTCATCGGAAAGGAAGGAGGAATCATCTTCATCCATTGCGACTGCAATCTAGATGTTTCTTAAAAAAATTACAGCCAACAAATAAGAAATCTATGCCGATGAGACGGTGTGTATGGTGCAAGCAACAATCGATTCGCAAAGAAACCAGATATCATTGTATCAATTGTGATGTTGCATTATGTGCAGTTCCTTGTTTTGAATTATATCATACAGAGCAATAATAAATTTGAAATATTTTGAAATCAATGTTTATTACTTCTATATACCGTTTCCAAAATTAACACTTTTCCAAATTAAACTCTTTATCTAATACTAGCGTGTTTACGCGTCTGTGGGACTGCGTGAACGATATCGCGGTGCGTGTTTACGCGTCTGTGGGGCTGCGTGAACGATATCGCGGCGCGTGTATACACGTCCGTGAGAACGAAGCGGTTAATAGTGAAGAATATTCATACAGCCGCGTCAACTGTTTGCCAACTGTTGTTGAGACAAGCTGTCAAGGAAGAAAGTGAAGAAACGCGTAAAGACGATCCAAGTAAGGATGGCACTGAACTGACCGTTTCAGGTGACGGCACTTGGCGAAAACGCGGCTTTACTTCACTATTCGGTGTTTCGGCTGTCATTGGGCACTTTTCTGGAAAAGCACTAGATATTATAGTGAAGTCGAGTTTTTGCTCTACATGCCAGTACTGGACTAAATACACCAATACTGAGCAATACGAGCAGTGGAAAGTTCACCATGAAGGACATTGCCTGGTGAATCATGAAGGATCAGCAGGCAAGATGGAAGTTGATGGCATGAAAGAAATATTCGTAAGGTCTATTGAAAAGTATGCAGTCAAATACATCAATTACATAGGGGATGGCGATTCGAAAACGTATTAGGGTGTCCCATAAGTTTCTTCCCTTTTTTTGATGCAAAATGAATACACGATATTTGTTGTTTAAGGTGAATTTATTATGTTATATATGAACCGTTCTGTTCAATAATCTCCTTCCATCTCTCAGGAAGCCTCATTATGCCCTCTTTCCAAAATTGTTGAAGCTTATTTGCAAAATGTTCATCAAGGTGTGTTTTTATTTCGCTTACGGATTTGAAAGATTTACCACGGAGAGAATTTTTTAAGGAGAGGAACAAGTAATAATCGGTTGGAGCAAGGTCTGAGGAGTACGGAGGATGAGGTAGAACGTCCCAATCAAACTGTAATAATTTTTGCCTTACGGCCAACGCAACATGCGGTCTTGCGTTGTCGTGATGGAAAACGACGCCTCATCGGTTCGCCAATTCTGGCCGTTTTTCTGCTATGGCGGCTTTCAATTGATCGAGTTGATTGCAATATTTGTCAGCATTGGTCGTATCACCTTGAGGAAAGAGCTCGTAGTACACTACACCTTTCCAGTTCCACCAAATGCACAAAAGAACCTTCTTCGGATGAAGTCCAGGTTTCGCAACAGTTGAAGGTCTATTTTCCTTAGACCAAGTGCGTTTTCGATGCACATCTTGGTATAAAATCCAAGTCTCGTTTCCAGTGACAAGCCTCTTTAGAAAAGGATCCTTTTCATGTCGCTGGAGAAGCAAATCGCACGTAGAGACGCGGTTCATAAGGCCGGTCTCCGTCAATAGGTGTGGAACCCAAACTTCATATTGATTCGCATATTCCATCTTGATTAAACGCTTATGTACCGTTGTTTTGGGAATATTAGTGGCATCCACTATCTCACGCACACTATATCGCGGATTTTCAGTGAGCATAGTTTTGATAATGTCGGTATCCGTCGTTGCTGGGCGGCCGTTGCGATCTTTATCTTTCAACTAAAAATTACCAGCTCTAAATTTTTTAAACCAATTGCGGACGGTCCTAATAGTCGTAGTACCACTCCAGTAAACGGTGCAAATCTCCTCTGCAGTGTCCTTTGCACTATTGCCTTTTTTAAAGCAATCAAGCGTAACATGCCGCAAATGCTTCTTTTGGCTCTCCATATTGAACGGTGCAGAAAAAATTTTAAAAGAGACTTTGTCACCAGCGAAACGTACTTTGAAACAGCTCTGGGACGACTGAAACGGATGCCATAAACGGCTAAGAGATAAGTCTGCATGTTTATATAAACACAGCCACTTAGAGTCACTCATAGCGTGGCGCGGAAGAAACTTATGGGACAACCTAATAGTTGATTATACCAACATATATGCATTACAATGTGATCCAGCAAAACCCATTGCTGTTTCAGTCAATGAAATTGAACAATTCTTCGGCTGCTGCTTTTTTATGTCAATTTATGAATTACCGAGAACGGAAATGTATTGAAATTCAAAGACAAGGATGTCTGCTGTTGCCGATACCATGAGTCGTACGCGATGGAGAGACATAAAATCAAAAATACATTTTAGTAAGAATTTACAGGCCAATACAACAAACAATGCAGAAGTGACCGATAAATTACAAAAAATAAGACCCATTCTGGATAAATTAGTGAAAAATTTTAATCGCATTCCAATGTCGGAACACGTGTGTGTTGACGAGCAAATTATACCGTTCAAAGGAAGACATAGCCTAAAAAACTATTTGCCTAAAAAACCTAAAAAATGGGGCTACAAGGCTGTTTTACTATGCGACTCAACAGGACTCATATATAATTTTGAAATTTACACCGGCAAGGTGATACATGATCCCGAATTACCTAACGTCGGAAGTAGTGGTAATGTGGTATTACGTTTGGCAAAAATTATTCCCAAGCAATCGTTTTACAAAATTTGTTTCGACAATTGGTTTTCGACGTTGCCTTTAATAACTGAGTTAGAAAAATTAGGAATACAAAGTATTGCAACAGTGCGGTCAAACCGACTAAAAAACTGTGAATTTCCGTCCGATAAACTCATGAAAACTAAGGGCCGAGGAAGTTATGAGATACTTTCTACGTCTATTGACAGGGTCACCATAAATGCGGTAAAGTGGTACGATAATAAGGCTGTTCATTTGATGAGCACGTTTTGTGAAGTTGAACCAATAGACATAGTGAAAAGGTGGGACAAAAAAATAAACAGAATGATCGACGTACAACGACCAAATATAGTAAAAATATACAATCAACACATGGGTGGTGTAGATTTAGTTGATTCATTGATAGCATTGTATCGAATAAAAATTCGATCAAAGAAATGGTACCACCGCATTATGTTTCATTTGTTAGATTTAGCGGTGGTCAATGCTTGGCTCTTATATAAGCGAGATTGCATATCGCATTCTGTAAGCCCCAGCCGTCAGTATAGTTTATTGACATTCAAAACCGAAATTGCATCTTGTTTATGTCAGGAACGCAAAGGAACCCAAAAGAAAAGATGGCGTCCTGCTTCAAGCGAAGTATATAAACAATTGCAAAATAAAAGAAAAAGGAGATCAAATTCAATACTACCTGTAGAAGACGTGCGAAAGGATGAAGTAGCACATTGGCCAATTTTTTCGGATAACAGAGGACGTTGTAAAAATCCCGGATGTAAAGGAGTTCCAAAAATTAAATGTTCCAAATGCAATGTCCATTTATGTTTAACGCCAAGTGCAAACTGTTTTGTGGCATTCCACGCTTAAGTTTTCATAGACACGGTTTCAAACATTATAGGCCGCTGTGACTTGAAAGTCACATAGTGTAATTACTGCAATAAAATTGTTTGAACCGAAATTTTTTGTTCTCATTTGCATATATAGGTTTATAATTGCTGATTTTTTGTTCCACCAATTTTTTTGGATTTAAAACAAAAATTCGGCCCATAGAGGGTTAATTCATTAAAATTGTTTAATTGTAAGACTTGTACTTTGAAATTTTGTATATTGTTAAACTTTACTTTTACTATTTAGTAATAAAATTACTAAACAAGTATTTTTGTTTAATAAATACCTAATTTACCCAAATTTTATAATTTCAAAAATATAAATGCGAAATTTATGCGAAATTTTGAAATTTTGAAAAATATAAATGCGAAATTGGTGATTTTTTTTGTGAAATTTCCGTACCTCTACCTATTACAAAAAAACGTAGTCAGCATTTTTTCCTTCACTGCTCGCTGTCGACCTTAGAAAAAGACAGCAAAGGAAGGAGAGAAGGCGAGCGAGTAGAGAAAAAATGTGGGGAGCGAATGAGAATAGGCGTAGTTTAACCTTTAATTTGATAAAGTCGGCGTGACGGACACATTTTTAAAATAAATCCTGACAAGTTTTTATTTCATGTTCATCGATTTCTAATCGATTAAACGTTTATTTATACCATAAACAAATAGTAAAAAAATGCGTAATGATTGTGGCAACATTGCATGTGTCAGTTGGGACGCAAAATGTCTGCGAAAAGGCGGCCACCTGTTTTGCTCAAGGTATTTATAATTGTTTTTCTTATTTTTTGTGGAAAAATGAATT
>JAOPTO010002370.1:0-65890 GCA_033822845.1 Tetrapedia diversipes | reverse complement strand
CCGTTTGATTTCGAGACTTCTTTTCGCGGCAACTACACGCAGTATACACTTCGAAAATTTACAACGGAATCTCTACGAAAATCACTAACGGAATCTCTCTTCGTCCGTGTGCGCCCGGTATTTAATACCTCACGGACGAAGTTTCATTCTCTCTCACTCTCAAGCGTAATCGCCCCTTCTCATTTCGTTATTTTCAATTTGAATTAATCGAATAACAGGCGTTAGAGTCTCGACAAACATCTTTTTTGGACCTTGTGGTTCAATGCCCTCGCGCTGGCAGACAAGGCCAAGGCGATATTTACCGAAATCCGCCGGTTGAAGTTACCCGATTATTGATATTTTTAATAACGGTAGAATTAGAGGTCGCAAATCCAGGGCCGTCGCTATGTGCGATATCGCCCGAACCTCTTTCCGAAATGCACTTTTTTAAACAAGCATAGTATTGAAGTAATAGCATAGAACCCTAGTATACCAGGATATAGCATAACACCAGTATAGTATAGAAGATTATAATATAACTTGGTATAGAGTTTGAACTTGTTAGTCGGTACACCACGTGCAAGCTCACCCGGAACTAGAGCGATTTTACACCTGTAACAGTCGTGGAGTCCCAAACAGCATCGACCATTAATATTGCAGATGATATTAATAAGCAATTATGATCCAAATTATATTGAGTTTAATTACCATTTTAATTAGAAAAATTTTACCAACACATTATTAGAACTTTCATTACAAATTAACCAAAAATACAGAAATTACAAAAACTGTCTTCGCTTTATTAGTATTGTTTTATTGACGCGTAGACATTTCAATTTTTTCAGTTGCCTCGATTCTCAATCCCTCTTTCTTCCTTGCCTGCTATCTTTCTTTGCGTTTGTCGCTAGCATTAAAATTACAAACAACTCCGAAAATTAGTACCTTCGCGTTGTAAGCTCTCGAACGATCCCGAGTTTCAAACATATATCGTATCTAAACTGTATCGGTTGGAAATTGTTTTTGCAAAAAGGAAAAGTCCGATTGCTCGGAAGGTTTTACGGTAAGTGCCGTGCGGTCAATCACAGTTCTCTTGCTAAAAAGCAACATAGGGTTCGTCACTTCTTGGCCAGAGCTTTCAACACAAAAGTCCTATCTCTTAGATAATGCAATATCGAGGAGCTTGCTACTTCAAAACATTCTCGTGCATACTATAAGCAATACATTCCTCGACTTATGATGTCTATGCGGCTTCAGCACACTAGACATTAAGTGACGTCTGGAATTCCATTGATAAAGCTAGTTGTACTTTCTAACCAGGCACAGATCACACACACGGTAAATAATAAATTGCCCTTTTAACGTATTTCACTCCTCCCGTCGTCCGTAGATCTAACAATTTTTTACCTCCGCTTGTCGAGAATCTCTTCAATTATTGGAGCATTAAACTTTGTAATTACAATCATAATAATGAAAAATTTATTAACAAATTATGATCAAACCATATTATCACCATGATCAGTATTTATCACTGCAATACTTCTACTGCTTCTACCTAGTGAATAATAACTTATCTTTCGAGGAGAATTTAGATGGTAACAAGTAGCGCAAGAAATGTATCACAAGGATTTAATTCGACGAAGAGAAAGAGACTTGGACAATGACAGGCGAAGCGTAATACTAGAGCGCCCAAGTAACACAACCCATGTGTAATTTAGTCTTTTCCTTCTCAATATATGTTGCACGGTCACATTACTGTAACCAGGTAAGCTGAAAACCCTTCTTTGACTTCGGTGATGAACGCGGAGGTTACAAGTTCCACCCACAAAATACCTGGTCACCTCTGATCAAATTCCATGCATACCTCAAGATCTGTCAGCACTCACTATTTAGCCTTTCACAGTCTTATACCGTTCTTCGAAATGAGCTACTGTTCTTGAGAAATTCGACTTTAAAACACATTTTATACTAACCGGGGTAGTAGACGATTTTGTGGGAAACGCTGTAGTTCGCCTTCGGTATACTGAGCAGACATTTGACAATCGCTGCTTCCGGTAAATCTTCGTCCAGCAGTGACGTTTGTGTTAAGATATCATACAATCCATCGTTACGCAGGATAACGGTAGGCTTTGTCGTTTGCTTCTCCGGAACACTCCTGCAATAAAAGTGATGTTTGCAAAATTATCACGGCTGCGCTCCATGCCGAAATATCATAGAACGCGTGCGGCGAACGCGCGGCATTAACATGTTAATGTTATTTCTGAGATGCATATTGTGTCGTGCTCGACTGTTGTTCTTGTATACGTTGAGCGTTAATCTCTGGATAACTTTGAGTTCGACTGTTAGAAATGAATGGAACTTATGATTGTGTACAATAATGTTTCTGTATATAGGTAGCAGAAGTCGTACAGTACTGACCCAGCTTAGTATTCATTTTTCTCGCTATAAGAGAGCGCTTCTCAAGCAAAAGTGCACAACTGTTGCATAAATATCTAATATACTTCGAGGCTATAGCATTCCTTAACTGTTTCAAAATTTGATGCAGCGAGTTACGTCCACGTTGCTATGTCCGTGCGATCAAACATATTTTTCAAGGCTAATACATTACTTCTCATGTAAGTAAATGATTTTATTCTATTTTTATAATTATCTCTAGCCCGCTAAGAGTAACTTAAAACCATAGTTTGGCATTTTTTTGTGTTCATTAATTCGAAATCATAAAAAGTTGTCATGCGACTATCATGCAGTACTGACCATTCCGTCGTTGTGCAGTACCGTTCAAACTAGGATCCACCAAATTTTCTTTATTTGCAAATATAGTCTATTGGTACCTCAAGTAGCAAATGCAAATAAAAGAAAAGTTAAAAGAGGAACAAATAAATGCCAAGAAAGTAAAATAATAGGAGAAATAAAGGAAAAAATAGCTGTTAAGTAAATGGGTAATCTTAAGAGAAAGCAAAAGAAGAAAGAAGCTGGAGGAAGAGATGTATCAAAAAGAGAATAATTTTGTAAATAAGAAGCTGGACTCGACGAAAGATATTCCAGTTTTTATTTGCAAGAAAACGTTTGAAGAAAATAGAGTGCATTGTACCGAATGTAGAGGCTGAGCACAATGGAGTGCATACATAAAAAAAAAATTCTTTATTTTACTTATGACGTATTCAAAAATAAAGTTTGAATGTCATCTTAATATTTTAATGTCTTTGTATTAATATTTTAATCACATAAACCTAAAAATCTGACGTGATGAGTGGCCGAAGACAATTTCTTACTCCGCTCAGATTATAAATTTTCCATTTCTGCCAATTTTCATCCCTTATTGAAAATGTTTAAATAAGAGATGCATAATTTAGAATACACTTCTTTTATTAAAGACTGAACATAAAATAATATAATAGTTTGCTATACGCTAATGAGAAGGAAAATAGAAATATATCTTTTCACTTTCGAACTGCTTTTACAAGTACCACTTCAGGCAGCAGTCAGTGCTGTCAACCCAAATTAAAGTTACTATATTCCATTCTTTCAACAGAAAGTTCCACAAAAACATTTTCCCTCTTTTCATTAAATACTATTTACACTGCAAATTACTTTTCTACAATTTTAATTTTGATCATTCTAACCCAAGATGTAAGAATAAAACTTAGAGCGGTTGGTACCGTACGATTTTCTATTTTTTAATGAAACGGATGTAGCTTGCCACGAAGTATGAATTAATATTATCAAGGAGCTTTTAGTTCTTGATTTCTATTCGAACGGCTCAAAATTTGAAGGAGAAGCAATTGAAATTTCATGTTACTGTGAATCGAAGTATTTTATTTATTTATAACTAAAAGATCCAATCAAATTGTATCTGATATACATAGTTAAAAGATTTTAAACACTAGCAGTTGTAGATATCTGAAATCTTAAACAACGCTAGTTGTAAATGTCATAAATTATTAATGACGTGATTTAAATACTTTATAGTACAAGTATTATCGAACTGAGGAATGATAAGGCTATTCTTTGCAATATTGAGCGCTTTCTAAGGTAATTTTTGAAAACAGGTGCGACTTTTACAATTTGATCTTCACATATCTTATTTTGTACGTTAAAAGCTGTAATGAATACTTAAGATAACAACAACACTCATTTCGTGTAGTTTAATCCTTGCTTCATATGCGCATGTCGCGTTGCGAAGCTCCTTTGATCGAAATGATGGCCAGGAACAATCATTAGGAGAAATTTATTCGTTATGATCCCAGATAGTTAAACGACAATGTGGTTAATGTTGGTTCCTCAGCACCGAGCCATCAGTCATTATTGCACTCCGCAATAATATAGGGCAAATAAGGAGACTTTTAGGTGACCCCTGAGGTTTAGGATTTTACAAAGTACAACCCCAAATCACCCCTTGCGTGGGCTGTACCTTCCCTCTCCAAGGACGACCGGCGAATCATCTTGTTCTTGGAGTGGTGTCCGCCCGGCTAAGGGCATGTATACAGGGTGTTCGGACAGCCCTGGGCTTAAATTGAAAGAGTAACTCCCTGAGACATTCTAAGACGAAAATCAAGAGTAACGATTTGGCGTTTGAGGCTTTGTTTACGAGTTATAACTAGTTAAAGATATCGTTTAATCCGGACCGTTCGACGCTTGAGAGCGGGTAACCGAGGCAACTCGGTAGGTAACGTCGCTGAGTCCACAGTAATGCTCCGTCGTAACTGCGTTCGAAATATTAGAAGTTATTAAAATGTTAGAAAAAATTTAACATTACGCACAGAAAGTTATTGAACTAGTGTACTATGTGATCGGTGTCACGACTGCTCACGCGTAGCTACGGCACTGCTGCAGCAGCGGTTTCGGAGACAAGCGAGCGATGGGCCGTATGGCGGCAAAATGTCGTGTCTGCGTTGCCGACGAATCTTTCCTCGAATTGTTCGACTTTGAAGTCGCTTTACCATTTCTGTTGAACGGTTTCTACTTCAGAAAAGTCTGCAGAATCCGATGCTGTGTAGTATTTTTATGCTAGACATCGAACTATTTGTAAATATGAGAAAATATAGGAAAAAATATCAAAAAATTACGAATTTCGGCGATTTTTTAAACTTTGACTGTTATTTATAACTAAGTAAAAGATTAAAAAATTATAACTATTCACACTGACATATTCAGGAATCTCTCCTCTATCTTTTCAGCCGAGTTAGACCTGTCTAACATTTTTAATTCCGACGCAATACCTCATTTTTGCTCAAAATCTACTTTTTTTGCAAAAATTCGTGTTTTTTGAAAACTGAGGGTGATAGAGCAATTCTACTTCCGGATTCTTGTTTGGGTAGCTTAGTCCTATAACAATCACCCAATACATATTGCAAAACAGAAAAAAAGTTTAAATTTGTTCCACAGTGTAATTTACGATTTCTAAGCCACTCTTTATTTTACCGCAAGCTTTATTTAAGCGGTTTCATTTTCCTATAGATATGTCTTAATAATACTGGAAAATGTTTACAGTGTTTTTGCGTGTACATCTTCTCTCCCAAATTATACGTTACACGGCGAAAAATAAATTTTGTTTCTGATATTATAAATTACGGATACAAGAACATGTCTGATATCCGTAACATGGCAGAACAAGAAATCTTTATACATATAATATAATTTACTTACACATTTAGTAAATATACATGATTTTAGAAATCTTTAAAAGATATTCAGTATTACTAAAAGATGCCTAATTTTTACGGTATTTTCAAATTTATGTGTAATACTTGAAGAAAGCATTATGATCGAATACGTAACTCAGTGTAATTTAATATGTGGCAACGTGAGAAGTTTCACAACCGAACCTCTCTCCCTTCGTCTCGGGAAATGCTCCCTTGTTCGATGGGAATATAGGACGAAGGATTTCGGAAAGAGGGGTCATTCGGTGTTGTATAATTGTAACGGCAACGTGCGACGTGCACGTTGAATAAAATCACACGTAACACGCAAACTGTTAATCATTTTTCCTATAACACCCAAAACCGGGAACGCATAGGGAACGCGAATCGTGATTTTTGAAAGTTCCGTTGACTTTTCCATCGTTTTTGTGTGTTATCATACGGACAATGGCACAGTCCAGCGCAAATTGTGACGCGAGTGGACTCGGTGCGGTGAGTGAGTATAGCCTGCGTATACCACAATTGTAGCCTCACAAAGTAGCTTTGTGGTTCAGGCTAGTGGAGGCCTAGTTTGCGGTGTCCCGAATCTCGGACGACGAGATTAAATTTAATATAGTAATTGCCCATTTGGGGAAAGTACATAGAGCAGGTCGAAGATGTCGTGGCCGACCTGCCGCCTACAGGATCGCGATACGAGCACCTCAAGAATGAGCTCACCAAGAGACTCACGGACTCCGACAGTTCGCGCGTGCGAAAATTGATCGAGGGTAAGGAGATGGGCTATCGTACGCCATCTCAGTTCTACAGACATTTAAAAAATCTCGCGACCTCGTCAACGCCGGAAGACCTTATCATCACGATATGGAAGAATCGTCTTCCAACGTCGACACAACGGGTATTGGCAGCGTCTACAGCAATGGACGGATCCACGTTGACGGATATGGCAGATCGAGTGCACGAGATCCAGCCCGAACCCCGACGCGTTGCTGCCATATCGCAAGATTCAGAATTGCAAGTGTTGCGCAGTACCGTGAATCAGCTGACGACGCAGCTAAACACGTTGATGAGGAGGCAACGCTCGCCTTCGAGATCACGAAAACGCAGTCCGTGGCGCGAACAGGGACGATCCCCAAAAGGTACACCTGATTTTTACAACGGATGGTGTTGGTATCACCACACATTCGGCAAGAAGGCTACCAGATGTCACGACACCTGCACCAGGAAGTCGGGAAACGACGAGGGCCGTCCTTGAACGCGGCGCTAGACGGTTCCCCATCCCGCTGCATCATTGTGACCGACCGACGGACGAGGGTGTCCTTTCTCGTGGACACTGGCGCATGTGTGTGTGTTCCCGAGGAAACAGGTACGCGAGCCCGTGCGGAAAAGCTCGTACGAACTCTCCGCTGCGAACGGGTCGCATATCGCTACGTACGTCACCGTAGCTCTCGAGTTGGATCTGCGACTGCGCCGCAGTTTCAGATGGTGTTCCGTAATCGCGGACGTGAATACCTCAATTATCGGGATGGACTTCTTAGTACACTACGAACTATTAGTGGACGCGCGCAATGGACGCTTACTTGATTCCGTGACAAAACTTTCCACGAAACGAGTGTTACTCAGTGCGAGGTCGCGACGGTAAAAACTGTAGTGGGTAATACGGATTACCACCGTTTGCTGTTAAAATACCCCGATCTCACTCGTCCGCCAGTGTTTAAACGCATTTTAGTGCGACACGGTGTATTTCACTACATCGAAACAACACCCGGGCCACCAGTCTCCAAAAAGCCTCGTCGCCTCGCTTCAGACCACCTAAGAGACGTCAGGGCTGAATTCAACCTGATGATGCAGCAAGGTGTCATCAGACCGTCGAAGAGCCCTTAGTCGTCGCCGCTCCACGTCGTCCCCAAAAAGGACGGGAGCCTATGCCTCCTTGCAGAGACTACCGGAGGTTGAACGCGCGCACTGTACCGGGCAGGTACACCCTCCGCACATCGAGGACTTCGCCCAGCACCTCCACGGAAAAAAGGTTTTTTCCAAAATAGATTTGGTCTGTGCGTATTACCAAATCCCCGTTTTTCCGGAACACGTCGAAAAAACGTCGATTATGACGCCTGTCGTGTTGTTCAAGGCCACGAACATTATGTTCGGGTTGCGAAATGCGGCTCAAACGTGCCAACGCTTCGTCGAAGAAGTCATACGCGGTTTAGATTCTGTATTCGCGTACTGTTTTGTCGCGTCCACGAATGGCAGGATCGCGACTGTCGTCCGGCGCTGGTTGCTTTAGACGACTGGTTTGAACGTATCGCGTCTGAATGATTGACTGTGTATGCGTTGTGAATTGTGAACTGTGAATTGTGAGGTGAATAAGTTCCGAACGAATGAACTTGTGAATCTTGGTAGAACGTTTATGAATAATACTTGGATTGTGAATATGAAGCACGTTTGTGAATACTTGTTTGTGAAATTGTGAAAGAATATCGCGTTGTGATTGTGAATGAATATAAACGCGGCGCCGAAGTGAGTCGGTTTTATATGGAGGAGTTCGACTGGTCACTCCTCCATACCTCAAGACGATACGCTAATTGGTTAAAGTCAAAAAGTCAAGACTCGAATCAGCGTATGCCCTGAGTGCCCCGAACCCCCGTTCTTGTGCCCTTAGCACGCGTTTCGAGAACGAGGGTGGGGTGAGCCACTCGGAGCGGGAAGGTTTCCCGAATTTCGGCAACGAAGGGGAAAGTTCTTCCGGGCCCGTGTACCTCTCGCATGTAGGTACCGGCTGGGCGCCGGGCCTTTCGGAAGTCCCTTATTTATGGCACGCTCTTGGCTACTGAGGAATTACGGTAACTCGAAATTAAACTATTGTCCCTCTACGGATGTTAAGAGGGTTCGAAAAAAGGCAAAACGGCTAAAACTTCCTAATCCTCAAAAGTAGCATTACCGGCACGCTCGTGCCATAAATGCCGATGGAAAACTTCCCGCAGCTGTTCCAAAGGACGAAACACGTACATTGATGACTTTTTGATCGCGTCCGAAGACGAAGCGCAGCATTCTACGAACCTGAACATCGTGTTCGATCGGTTAAATAAATACGGGATCGTTATCAACCCAACGAAATGCGTTTTCGGGGCTGACACGATTCCGTTCTTAAGATACTCGGTTGACGCGAACGGGATAAAGCCTCTGGAGGAGCGCGTTAAAGCAGTCACGAATTTTCCAATCCCTAAAACCGTAAAGGAATTGCGGCGATACTTGGGAATGGTAAATTTCTACCGACGTTTCGTACCTGGAGCGGCCAGGATTTTACTTCCTCTTAACGCGCTGTTAAAAGGTATAAAAAAGGGTAACGCGCCCATCAATCTGCCACCGGACGCGGAACGCGCATTTGACGAATCAAAACGCGCAATTGCAGACGCGACGATGTTGGCGCATCCCTTACCTGGCGCCCCGATTAGCGTGATCGTGGATGCGTCGGATTTCGCCATAGGGGCAGTGCTATAACAGCGCGTGAATGACGATTGACAGCCGTTCGGTTTTTTCAGTAAATCGCTATCACCCGCGCAGCGCAAATATAGCGCGTACGATCGCGAATTGTTGGCGATTTACAGCGCGATTAAACACTTTCGATACACGGTCGAAGGTAGGAGATTCACGGTTTTCACGGACCATGCTCCTCTAACCTTCGCGTTTTCGGAGAAGCTGGATAAATGCTCTCCGCATCAATTCCGTCATTTAGAATATATCGGGCAGTATACTACCGGTATTCCCCACATTAAGGGTGCGGATAACCCTGCTGCCGACGCGCTCTCGCGGATCGAGGCAATTTCAAAGACAGTCGACCACGGTACGTTGGAACTCGCGCAACGTAATGACATCGAGTTACGCGAATATCTGACTGACGCGGAGAGTATTTTGAAGTTAAAAAATGATCATTTTCCGGATCACAACGCGAAGGTCTACTGTGATGTATCAAACAACGTGGTCAGACCTTTCCTCCCGAAGGCGTTGCGCCGCCAAGTCTTTGAAAGCGTGCACAACCTGGCGCACCCAGGTATGAAAGCGACGCAAAGATTGGTGGAGGAACGTTTCGTGTGGCCCGGAAAGAACAAGGACGGTCGAACGTGGACGCGCGGATGTATCCCGTGTCAGAAATGTAAAACGACGAGGCACGTGTTCTCGCCGACCCAACAATTCCACGATCTCGCAGGACGGTTCGAACATATCCACATAGACATAATCGTCATGCAGTATTGCCAAGGGTTCAGGTACTGTCTAACCTGCATAGACCGTTTCACCCGTTGACCTGAGGTAATGCCTATTGTAGATATGGAGGTGTCGACAGTCGCTTCGGCCCTTTTAAACACATGGATATCGCGTTTCGGCGTACCGTTGCGAATCACGACAGACCAAGGCCGACAATTTGAGTCGCGCCTTTTTAAAGAATTGTACGGTTTGTTGGGATCGGAACATTTACGCACAACAACATATCTTACGCAGTCAAACGGGATGATAGAACGTTTTTTTTTTTTATTTCGCCATATAAGCCATTATAGGTTTATTAGCAGCATGCACATTGCTGTGCATACTAACGGTACAGAGAATACATTTTTGCCTTATAAATTACATGAATGTACAATATAAAACGTGTTAAACGGTAAACGGTACTACATAATACAATAAATGTTTTCGAATTTATCATCGGAGCTTAAGGCTATTGTCAAATTGTTGTTGCGCATTACAGATAAATTAGAGGTGCAGGTTGTGACTTTTTAGGAACTTATAAATACAGGGTGTTAATCTACCTCTGGGCCGCAATGAAATGGGGGGTTCTAGCCGGTAAAATAAGACGAAAATCAAGAGTGACGAAATGACGTTAAACGCTTCGTTAATTAATTATTAGCAGTTAAAGATTGCCCCAAATCAGCCAATCCGCTGCAGCGCCGTCCGTTGGGCTCGCCGCGCACAGTCAAACCCAGGACCGTATCAACATGTGTTACAACGCTTACATCGTGGGGCGCAGAAAAACTTGTTTGTCACTCAACAGACGTACGACACAAAATCAAAACTTCGGTCACCTTCCAAAAAGTATTCAATGATCGTTGAATAGCATTAAACCTACTTACTCGCAAAATCCACAAGAGCATGTCAGAACTCGCCCATTGGGATTTCCGAGTAAAGAGGGTCAATGATCTCTTAAAGCAGATAGTATACTGCTTAAACGTGAAGCACCCACACGTATTCAAATCGCGATTGTCCCGTCCGCGAATATTTATTGAATATTACACTTGCACCGCGATTGTCCGGTCCGCAGGGTCCACAAAAAGGTACACAACACACCTGCACGAATCAGTCACAATTTATATCGCCACTAAAATGTATGATTTTCTCTCTTCTTTTGCACTCTCACGACAACACCACATACGTGTAGCACAAACACACTCACAATTATATTTTATTTAAAACTAAATAAAAAAACTGTTATTTAAAAGAAATTAACTGTAATCAGGAACGATCTAAAGAAGCGTTTTAAAAGAAGTCGAAAAATAATTCCGCTACTGAACAACAGCAGCACCAACTGACGACTGACGAATACACGGGAAGAAGAATTCCTTTGCGATTGCGTTGGAGGACTGATATTCTTTTGTCATCGACCGCGTTCGATCGCCACCAGAGATCAGTCGTTAACGAAACATTGTATTGACGTGTAGTTTATTTTCTCGTCGTGTGATTTTATCGCTGAGTTCACTACGAGGGCGTGATACATGTGGATAGATAAATTTGAGAAACGCTTTCTTAGTTTTTCTTTTACTGTGTTTGAATTTGAATAATAGAAACATTACGAAGCAAACATTAACCGAAAAAACAGCTTTCTCTTTCTGAAGGGTTTCTTACAAAAAATCAAGCCATATTTCGCAATTTAGAAAGCAAGAAAACGTTAAAATACAATTATAAAGGACCCGGATTGGGTTTTGGAATTTCGACCACTGCGTTTCCCAGTCTCATGACAAAGCTTGTGAAGTTCGGTTTCAGTTGCACCTTCCTGGTGTTGTACAGTTAATTTCTTTTAAATAGGAGCTTATTTTATTTAATTTTAAATGAAATATAGTTGTGAGTGTGTTTGTGCCACACGTATGTGGTATTGTCGTGAGTGTGCAAAAGAAGAGAGAAAATCATACATTTTAGTGGCGATATAAATTGTGACTTATTCGTGCAGGTGTGTTGTGTACCTTTTTGTGGACCCTGCGGACGGGACAATCGCAGCGCGAGTGTATTATTCAATAAATATATGCGAACGGAACAACCGCGATTTAAATGCGTGTGGGTGCTTCACTTTTGGGCAATGTACTCTCTACTTTAAGAGATCATTGACCCTCGTTACTCGAAAATTCCAATGGGCGAGATTTGACATGCACTTTTGGATTTTGCGAGTAAGCAGGATTAATGTTATTCAACATTTTGGATAGTGACTGAAGTTTTGATTTGGAATTACCCGTGACAAACAAGTTTTCTTGCACCCCACGAGGTAAGCGTTATAATACATGTCGATACGGTTCAGGGTTCACCTGTGCGTGGTGAGCCCAACGGCCGGCGCTGCAGCCGGATTGGCTAATTTGGGCAATCTTTAACTGCTAATAACTAATTAACGAAGCGCTTAACGACATTTCGTCACTCTTGATTTTCGTCTTATTTTACCGGCTAGAACCCCCCATTTCATTGCGGCCCAGAGGTAGATTAACACCATGTACATAGCAGGGTGGGCGATAAATGGCTTGCTCAAAAAGGAGTCCATTGTGTAGGGCGGCCAGTAACCTATACTACACAGTTTATTTAATAACATATTTCTACCATCCTCAAGGATAGGGATATATGCCATACCATATGATTGGGATCCTGCACTAGGCATCCACATTGACACTTAGTATTGGGAGCTAGATTAATTTTAAAGAGGGAAGCAGCTAGTTATATGTGATTTACTCGAAGTCTGTTAGTCCAGTAAATAAAGTCCCTAGGAAGGTTCCTACGTGAAAACCATGGACTAGCAGAAGGATGGTAATAGCGTTCGAAGTATTTCGTACCCTTGAATGCAGCTTCCGCGATAATCCGTCTTTCTGTCTCAGTCTTGGCCTGTTTTTTAAAGCAGTGGAAAAATCAGAGTGTGGAACCAGAATATTGGATGACACATCAGAAAGGGAAGCTCCTCTTGCAAGGCCATCCGCTTTTTCGTTAAAAGTTACATCAATATGAGAGGGAATACTGTAAAAGAAAAGCTTTCTATTGCCTGTGAAATAAATATTTATAAGCTTTCGAATATCAAGGATAATGGGATTACATTTAACATTACTTGGACACTTGCTTAAAGCTTGCAAGGCAGATAGACTATCTGAGTATATAAAAATGTTATCGTGAGAGGACTCAGAAGCCATTGCAATAGACTCTTTGAGTGCAATACATTCAGCTGAAAAGATAGAAAAATAACTAAGTAGACCTAGCAGTGAAAAGGTGTTTAGGTTTGGTGAGAAACAGGCCGCACCTACTCTACTAGATTCCTCATTCTTACTACCATCCGGAAAAAAGAGATGGAGTCAGGGGGTCTGTTGCGTAGGTGATCAAGGAAGTCTAAATTGGGACTCACAGCATCTTTAAGAAGAAGTCCTAATTCTGTGTCAATCGGTATTGTAAAATGGAGTAAATTGTATTCAATTAGATAGGGGGAATAGTTTTTTTCTGTTCTGAGTAGATCCCTATATTGAAGAAGAGCGTAAATTTGGGAAGGAAGTATGGTACGGGATTTAAGCACTAAATTATTCCAGGTGGGGAGGTTATGGATTCTATCCACCCAATTGTATACAGGTGTTGCGTTGTTAGAAAGGTTTTTCAAGAAAAATCTCTTGCATAGATATTTGGCTCTATGTTGCAGCAAACACATTCTGGATTCTCCCAATAAAATATTGGTGGGAGTGCTATTTCGGTATCCTAGAGCGATTCGTAGTGCTGCAAATTGAATTCTCTCAAGGCTTAGTATAAGGTGCTTAGATTTAGGAACGAAAATAAAAAAACTATAATCAATGTGAGAACGGATAAGGCTTTTGCATAAGGTAACCAGTGTGGAAGGCTCAGCACCCCACTTGACACCGCTAATAAATTTAAGGATGTTTAGTCTCTTTGAGCATTTATTACGAAGATAATCGATGTGTACCTTGAACTTGAACTGGTAATCGAAAAATGTAACTAGGAATTGAACATGATCCCTAGATTTGATTAAACAGTTATCAAACTTGATGGAATAGGTACCTGGTTGAATACTCTTTTTGTTAAAGTGGATAAGCACGGTTTTTTCAGGAGACAGAGATAACCCGAGGTGGTTCAGATTAGCACCTATACTTTTAATGGCTTTTTCCAAAGTTTTCTTGTCAATGGTGGAAACTGTGATTGGACGATAAATGGCTAAGTCATCTGCGAACTGAGAAATCAGAATATCAGTATTTAGGCCGACTAGAATATCCTTGGTGTAAATAAGATGAAGGAGGGGACTGAGGACACCTCCTTGAGGGAGGCCCTTAAATGCTTTCCATATAATAGTATTGGAAGCATTAAGGATAAATGTGACATTTCGTTCGTACGTCAGAAACCTTACGAAATTGACAATATTAGAAGGGCACCCCAAAACACAAAGTTTTTCCAATAAAATATCACGGTCAACATTGTCAAACGCCCCCCTGACGTCTAGGAAACAAGCCAATACATCTTTGTTCATTGAAAAGGCCTCCTCAATAGTCAGTGATAGCATAGCAAGATTGTCAGTACAGGATCTTCGAGATCGAAATCCGGATTGGGATGGAGGAAGAAAGTTAGAGGCACCATTGAAGTTCCAGCCACCATTGAAGTATTGACTTAATCATGTTTTCTAATATTTCACAGAGACATGATGTTAACGAGATAGGTCGGACGCTACTACCATCCTTCTTATTAATGAAAAACGTGTGACTTTCCTTCCATGCGAGAGGATAGATATTGAGTGAAAAGATTTCATTTAACAAATCGAGTAATATTAGTTTAATCGCAAGAGGTAGTTTCACAATTAGGGGGTAGTCGATTCTGTCAGGTCCAGGGGAGGCCTTAAGGCTACAACTATTAAGGGCCAGATTAAATTCATGAAGGTCAAAAGGCGAACTAAGAAAAAGAGTATATTCACTAGCATATGATTCTGGGAACGAATGGCTTGGCACAGTAGGAACCCAAGGAGGACTATGCTTGTTGATTGCCTCTACGATTTTAGTTAATCGGTCCAATGGATATGCTTCATTGTATTTAACACTGGCCCATTTATTGTTTAGGATTTTACATTTATTCCAGGCGTACATTGCATCTGCCTCGAGGTTAATGCCTTTACAGAATTTTCTAAAATTATCAATTTTACATCTCTTAATGTACTTTTTCGTTGTAGCTACGCGTTTTTTATATTCAATATAATCAGATAGGTTGTGTGAAAATCTCCACACAAATCACGGACACAGCGTCCGGGAACTCTGTAGCAAGCAGCTAAGATTAAGATAGTAGATAAGTTATGTATTTTGATCACTCCTGTTTCCAGGTTGTCAGAAATACGACAAAGATCTTGAATAGGTGTAAATTTAAAACATGTTCCTACCAGGAAGATAAGGCCACCGCCAGGTCTATTGATTCTGTCGATTCTGTATGTATGAAAGCCGGAGAGAGAATTTTTTAGGACCTTTAAGACTAGTTTCTACGGCTATAGGTACATCTACTTTATCTAGGTGTTTTTGTAATTCCTCCCTGCGACTGCAAATTCCTCTGCAGTTCCAATAAAGCACCTTCAGTCCAGTTCTAGAGCGCAGATCACGGCTATTCAGATTCATTTTTGTGCAAGTGAGGAGAAGGGTACTCTGATGATATGGAGCATTCCGTGTCAGATTCTGGATCTTGAGAAGAAGGAGGATCGTCTTCGTTGTCCTTTTCTTCAATCCAGCTACCATGTAATTTGGGTTTTTTAATGATTCGTGAAATTCTGCTTTTGATGGATCTATTTGAAAAGCTGGGGTAAGTATCTCGCAGCAATTTGGTTAAAGAAGAAAGATTATCAGTGTAAGATTGTGCCAGCTGTACTATGTCAGGGTTTCCTTTGGCTTTAGCTATAAGTTCCTTGTACTGTTCGTAGCTTATAACATATGCATCCGGATCTTCAGTGAAAATATGTTTGATTGGTTGCAGAGTGTTTAAAAAAGCTCGACTAAGAAAATATTATATTAAAATAAATATTTGCCCTAGTCTTCGAATCGCCGGGAGAGGGAGAGTGGTATCGACAAAGGTTATGAACTGTCAACGCTGAGGTATATTTATATTGGTGTTCGATGCGGAACACCGTTTATTTAAATAATACAAATTAGAAATAATAATCTAGAGAGAAGGTTGTGACTGTTCCTTCTCCCGATTTTTCGAGCCTGGCCTCGTCTATGGTGGTCCGGCTTGTCGGGGATGGTCAGGGTCTTCACCTGCGAACAATTGTGGACTGTATTAAATTAAGAAAGCAAATATTATTATTCTCAGGTCCGAATCGTCGGCTTATTGCACGGCGTTAAGCCGTGTCGCGACGATTTCTTGGGGCGGCAATTAATGCTGTTAAGAGATTAGTGTTGAGCATCGCAATGCCTCAACACATATAGATCCGACGCGTCGGTGTGTTTAGACCACGTCTCGGTAAATACCGAAGATCTACTCTCTCATGTGTGTATTCGATTCGCCTAATACATAGACGATTCTATCGTAATACACACAACGTCTTCTTTCCGTTCGTTTCCCTTGCGTGTGTGTTGTAAGTACACACGCAATGCGTAGTCCCATATAGGCCAGGTACATGGACCTGCAGAAACTGCAGAGCGCCTCCAGTATAACATTCGCAGAGCGGCTGGGGCTACTCTGCAAGGTTTCTACAGTATGGGTGCATGCCCCGCCGGGGCTACACTGCGACAGGCGTAGCTCAGTAGCATCTTAGCCATTGCAGTTTAGAAGAAACGAGCGTAGCTCAATCGTGCATAGATTGAGCGTATTCTATGGCTTTTACAAGATTCCCGTGCGTGAACGGGCGTCCCCTGATTCACTTGAATGCAACGAGAATAGGAAGTAGTATCCTCCCCTAGAATACACCTGCTGATGGTAGGCAGGTTTTAAAGAAAGACGTACCCTATTCTGTGGACGTGCATCCCTTTAATGCTTCACAGGGTCGGACAGCAGGGATACACGTGACAGCGATAGGTGATTATTGCCGTCTTTGTCGAGCTCCGAAAGTCGGAGATCATCGACTGTTCTTTCCTCTTTTCCAGAGGAATTCAGGTGTGATATTTGTCGGTGAACCAGATGCAACTCATGTTTGTTCACCGACATCACGGAGCTACAGGATGCAAAATGCTTGAATCTAGAATTGGAGAATGCCACGTCCAATTCTAGAATCTCCCATAAGTGTGACCGATGCACGTAACCACGAAAATCGCGACGTTAACGTACCTTAATTCACGACAAACTTTTACTCCGTGATTATTTCCGTTTGAGAGACTAAAATATACTTTTCTGCGCAAGGCGAAATTTCGAAACGGAATGCGACTTCGTTTGCGTGCACTCGGTATTTAATACCACGCAGACGAAGTATGTCTTTCTCTCTCACTCGCATATATAAACGCCCTTTCTCAAAACGTTAGTTAAAATTTCAAATTTGACGAGCCACGGACGTTAGGGACTCGTTAAACATCTTTTTTCTGTCTTGCGACTCGGTTTCCTCGAGCAACAAAAGCCAAGGCCGCGTCGATGTTTACCGAATCTGCCGTTAAACATTACTCGATTACCGTTGCGTTTAATTATGTACAACTCAGAGGTCGCGAATCCAGGGGCGTCGCTATGCGTGATATCGCCCGAACCTCTTTCCGAATTGTACTTTTTTTAACACAGAGCAAGTTCTATTGTCTTAGGATCAGTCTGATTGGACTTAATTTCGTTTTTCTTCTGCCTCTTGTATGGAGAGATGGGTCGCCTTGATGAGGAGGGAACCGCAAAGGCAGAGGCCTCCTTGTGTATGGGGATGTTTGCATCCGTCAAAATAGGTGATTTATCTATAGTCTCCGATTCAACATGCGAAGCGCTATTGGAGCTTGTGGAGAGTGGTCGCTTACTAGAGATTATGTTTTGAGAAAGATCCATGAAATCAACGTTTAAAACCGGTTGTTTCGCCGTGGAAATGAGATTCAGAGGAGGGAATGAGGCTTCCTTACTAGAATTTAATGCTTGGGTTGAAAAGGAGGGTCTATCAGATTTTGGAGGTGACTCACTGATAGGATTAGGACACTGTTTCGCCATATGTCCTTCCCTTTTACATTGAAAGCATTTTAAATTGTCTGTAGAGATAAAAATCCAGTAGGAAGTATCATCATATCTTACTTGCAGGTTCTCCGGAAGTTTGTTTACATCGTCGAGGTGAATGTATATCTGCCTGCGAAAGCTGTGTATATGCGTGAAGCCGGTCTCTGTATATCCTACTTTTACGAAGGAGATGGGTGATACTGTTCTGATTTCCATTTGATTGAAAATGTTAGATAACACACTGTGTGGAATAATTGGACACAAGTTTGAAAGAATAACTCTTTTTGTTTTCATAATTAAGGGTCTGACCGGGAGCAGCCGATCTTTGATAAGAATGGTAGCATTACCTGACGTGAGTTTGTCAACAAGGGATTTGCTCGCAAGATACATACAGATTCTATTATTAGCAATTCTTGATGCAAACCTAATATTGACTGGATTTATAACTTTTCCGACGCCAAAAATTTATTCTTTTATTGTAATGTCTTCGTATGCGTCCACCACAATGGCTTGTTCCTTGGTTGGGAAGATATCTTTTTGGATGGCACTAGCGTATGTAGAGTCTTGAGAAGTCCTATCCTGAGGAGCGTTGGTTTTATCCATTTTTTATGAAAGAGATTCCTGTACTCAGGAATTAATCCTTAAATTGAAAAATATCAAAGAATGATACGCTTGTCGCACCCAATTGAGTTGGGATGCGACGTAAACAGTTCGCTTTTATTACCAACTTCACTTTGTATATTTAGGAACACGCGAAACAGAGCGAGCATCTTACTTTCACGAGCGTCAACACGCGACTGATACGATAGAACGTTTACACCGACAATTAAAGGCAGCTGTAAAATGCCACGATACGGAAAACTGGGTTGACGCGTTGCCAATCGTCCTTCTCGGCATCCGTACGGCGATCAAGGATGACTTGAGAGCCTCAGCCGCGGAATTCTTGTACGGCACAGGGATTCATCTACCAGCGGAATTTTTCGTAGCGCAAAACCGCGAAGGGGCCTCCAACTTCGTGGAGCACCTGAAACGTCGATTCGCGGAGATCAAGCCGCAACCGGTTATGCGGCACGGTGCAAGAAAAACGTTTATTTTCAAGGAGTTAGCGTCCTCTCCGTATGTTTTCCTACGGCACGGCGCCGTAAGGAACCCGTTACAGGCACTGTATAATGGCCCCTATCAAGTTGTGGAAAAAGGGGACAAAACATTCGTGATTAAAATAAACAGGAACAACTTAAAAGTAAGCATTGACCGGCTTAAGCCAGCTTTCATTGTTCCCGAATCGATTGAGGAACCGACCGTGTCGTACGAAACAATCGCCTATAGGGATCCTCCAAGCGCATCGCAACCGCCCGAAAACAGGGAACGAAACCGCTTTACGACCAGAGCAGGCAGGTCAGTCCGTTTCCCGAACCGTTTTCAGGCAGGTTTTAATTAGCATTAAGTTAATGTAAGCGTTTAAATATGTAAGTTTTAGCAATAAGCGTAGCAAATAAGAGTGTAAGTGCAAGGAATGGGTGTTAAAATTATTTTTGTCTTGCAAATAGTGTATGACTGTGTAAATAGGTACGAATGGCATGTTTAGAGATAATATTTCTTAGTTTGTAAGAACGTTGTCACTCGAAGGGGGCTGATGTGGCGACGCGAGAAATTTCACGGTCCTTAACACGTTAAGCGCCACGCCGGTCCCTAGGTACCGGCGCTAGACTTTCCGTTCTTCTATCGCGGCGAGTGTGTCCGTCTTTGCATACTTGTGAAACTGAACATTTAAATTATGCGATATCGGTTTTAGTTTGGTCAATGCTTCAAGGAAAAGAATATAATACTTAAAAATATTAATGTAATTTATTGAAACAAGATAAGCAAAGATGAGGCTTCCGTGTACATTCATTACAAAAGGTTGTTACTTTTGGCGTTACATTTTTGGCTATATTTGGTCCCAACATTTGTGCATTATATTGATAGCATTCGGTGCAGTATTTGGTGCAGTGAAAATGTCAGGCTCTCGAGTGCAACTTATCTACAAGTGAAGAGAAGAAAATACGAAGGCAAGCCCCGGCCGGGTTACGTTACTCGATATCTGTTTACACTTTGGCTCGCCTGTCGGCGAGCGGCCCGGCAGGGCCCGCCTGACGGCTAGCTGTGGCCTGAACGGAAAGGCACGCAAATTCGGCGTGGCGCTTAACGTGTTAAGGACCACCGGGGTCGAAACGGTTAGATGTTGGAACACATGGTTTTTCTCTCGCGTAGCCACACTTACCTCCGGCAACACACTGTCGCGACGAACCGAACCTCTCTCCCTTCGTCCCGGGAAATGCTCCCTTGTTCGATGGCAATATAGGATGAAGGATTTCAGAAAGGGGGGTCATTCGGTGTTGTATAATTGTAACGGCAACGTGCGAAGTTGCATAAAGTCACACGTAACACGCAAATTGTTAATCATTTTCCCTATCACACCAAAAAGTTCAAATTCTGTTGGGATATCTTTTTTTTAAATCTTTATTTACATTTTCTGTCTATATCTGGGTCCCGTAGACCCAGCTCAATCGTACCCGAGTGCAGATTTCCTTCGAGCATACCTTATCTTATCCATAATTCCTTCGATAAAGGCAAGGTTTCCCTCTCTAAATGCTGTTATGCAGCCCTAAAGTGTCACGGAGCTTCCGCTGTGCTTTACAGTCGGTTATAGATATTCTAATTCCAGTTCTCTATTAGGTTTTTATCCAAACCTTTCCTTTTTCGTCACATACATTAACATTAAATTTCGATTCATATGAGAAATTAATGTTTTTCCAAGAGGTATTTCTTTGATATCAGTAGTCCTTCGAAAATGCTAATGCCAGTATTCCGATAGTTATTTCTAATGAAAGGCTCCTTTCTCTGTGTTCGACCATAATAATTTTCGTTTCTCAATATCCTTCGATAGACTTCAGCAGATACCGTTTTGTTAAACATATCGTTACACATTGTAGTAATCTTGGGTACTGATTTGGATATTTTTTGCGCTTCACATATTACGATCTTTCTTTCTCAAACGACTGAAATCTTCTGCAGTACGTTTGTTATCTAACAAACTATAATTTGCTTTTACCCTTAAATGATGAATTGGATAGCGAATTTATTGTTGCCAATTATTTTTGCTCTCCTAATATAACTTTCATCCTCTTGCTATAATTTAAAAGTAATTTATCGTTCTTCTAGTGTAATCTCGGATTATTTCCGACTCATTTCTGATTATCGATATTGTTTTGGCAAAATTTTGAACCAATCATACAAATAATTTCAGATTTCTGATCATTGGTTACAGATTACAAATGTTGTGCAAGAGAACCAGATTGCTCCCTCTGATGATCACATGATTAATGGTTTTGGTTGTGTTGCTATTATATATATATATCTTTATTAATCCAAAGTTAATTGCGTACAGATATATATATTTGTAGATGACTCTTAAATAGTGGAGCAAACATAAAACGTACCAATATTAGTCTTAATATAAACGGAAAACAAATCTACCAGACCCAACCACAACCACACCGTCGCTGTTAATATCACACTTAATAAAGGGAGGAAGGAAAAAGGAAAAAACTACTAAAACAAAAGACAAACGGTCTCGCAGCATTACGCCGCGTCCTCACAGCCATACATCATAGGCTGTGCACAACGCGTATCCTCCTTTTTCCCTCCTTCTCTCTCTTTTCACCAACAGGTTGCTATGTTTATTTGTAGTATTCAATTACGGTAATCATGAAAATATAATTGGTTCACTGCCCAACTCTAGAAGAGAGTTGTGCACATCATCTTGGAATTCACTTTATCTTGTAACCGTATAGACACTTAATTTCAGATAAAGTTTACATTGTCTTCTATATTTTAATTTTAATGCTGAATTTGTTTGTACTTAGACTGGCTATTAGATCCATTAAATACCCACTTGCATACTAGCACTATGTACGTACTACTTATTATTTTAGCTACATATTTTCTTGTTCGCAATGTAATACGATCTATCACAATTTATATATCGATTTTTGAGTGCTATTTCCGGTATTTTTATTTTGTTGGTCGGTGGATGTCAATTGCGCTTTTCTGTCAATAGTGTCAGTTAGTTGTATGCCTCTTGTAGCTTAAGGTTGGATGTTGGGATACACCCTCAAAACCGGAATTAACGTTGTATGAGGTATTTGTAGATGAGAAAATTGTATATGTGATGATGTTTGCGAGTGCGATGATGGCTAGCAAAGATGGGAAGTTCCTTCGGGTTCTTACCAACGGTATTTCGACCGTTACAATACACCTCAGAATGACTCTTCGAAGATCCCCTTTTTACCACACGTCTTTGGCTATTGAGGACGAGAAGAAGTGAAATATTAAAAACTCCAAATTACAAAGAGCACTGTCTTTCGCCAGGACACGAACTAATCTTTCAATAACATACGAATCGTAAAGCACAATCCTAAACTGAAAAATACACTTCGCTCCGTGCCCGTGACATAAACCGCGTAAAAGGCGGCGACTATATTTGGGCATTTTGTGCCTCAACATGCCTTGCACGCTCTAAGTTCAGGAGAGCGAAAACCAGTCGCAGTTATCCGCTGTGATATAGGACGTGTGATGTACGGTGTGTAATGATTCTAAAGAGTTATTTTATCTGACCTAAGATAATTATTGTATTCAAAATGAAATCGAAATGTAAATTACTAACATAAAATGATTGAAAGATATATCCTAATTACTAATGTCATGAATGAAAATAATTATAATAATGTAATGAAATGTATTACATGTGTATGTTTCATTTTAATCGGTGTTTACTACGCTCTTAATACTACTAGCCTTGTCGCGGTGTCATTTGTCTCTCGAATGCAGCGCTTGCCAACACTCATTGAGCCGCCTATTTCAAATGTGTGTTTTCACTTTCCAAATGTGTGACCTCCACCACAATTTGTGGTCCGGAATATCTATCGAATCACATTTATGTAATTGTGTGCGTGAATCGCATATTAAGGAATAGTTAGGGGACAAGGCAGTAAAATCGTTGGGACCAACAGACGAAGGAAGTAAGGGACGGGAGTTCACACTGTTTCGACCACAATTATAAAATCAATTCTTGTCGAATTATTAAATCACCAATGTGATGATTACGTAGTAGTAACATCGAATGTTTCTGCGTATAATTGATTCACACATTTTATCCTACAACCAACTCGCAGTGCACCTCCCAAATTTATAAAAGGACTTCAATTTAACGGTTTGCTTCTTTTCAGCAATGAAATTTTTCGTTTTATGCATTCTATTTCTAACGCAAGAATATCTAATTGAATTTCTTTTATTATTACTATGTAAACATTTTGAATTGCTTGCTGCCTTAACTCATCCTTGTTTTTGATTTTATTTCTTCAAGTAGTAGGAAATCGTAATATATAGGCAACTAGCCTGTTTAGAACACAGATGGATGAGTAACGTAAAAATAAGCTGTTTGTTTGCCGTTTGGGTGTGATAGGAAAATTATCAAACGATTCTTGCGTGTTCACGTGTGGCTTTACTCTATGTACACGTCGCACGTTGCCGATACTATTATACAATCCCGAATGACCTCTCTTCCCGCAATCCTTCGTCCTATATTCGCATCGAACAAGGGAACATATCCCGGGACGAAAGGAGAGAGGTTCGGTTCGTCACTACAGTGCGTCGCCGGAGGTAAGTGTGGCTACGCGAGAGGAAAACCATGTATCCCTTACAACGCCGATCCTTTTCGACCCTGGTGGTACTTAAGGACCGTGATATCTCTTGCGTCGCAGTGGGTCGCGGTGCGCAGAGCGGTACAATATTCTGTTTTTACAATACTTCTGTTCGTAGAATTCCACTGATTGGTCGAAATTCTTCGGTTCAGCTAGCCACTGAGGATCTTTCTACCAGTTACCGTTCTTAATAAACTGTGACGGAGACTGCCAAATATATTGAGCGACAGTTTCATCGCAGTCAATGTTTACCTTCCAAAATTTGCTGTATTATAGTCTTTAATTTTATAATTACAGGTGCAGTGATCCAAGGGGATCAAATAATTGTTGTATTTGAGATAGAATTGGTCATTTCATTAATCTTTGAGTACCTCTGAAGGGTTTCGTCGTATTGAGAATAGACTTTGTAGAAGTATTCCAAAATATTCCTGAAGTTTTCTTTGTTTACGAGTGACCTCAATATGGCGAAGATTGGTTATTGTTATCCTGCAATTCCGCGATTATATTGGAATCGTTCGATGCCCATTGACGAAGATAAAATCCTTCTAATCTAGATAATCCGATCAACTCATTATGCAAATTTAATAATTCGGCGTAGCCTGAAGTAAATAAGCTGGTTGTCTACATAACAATCTTGTTTGGAGATACATGCTGCGTCAGGGAACTTATCGTGTTCGTTCTGCGCAAGCTGATTCAAACATCGTACAGCTGGAAATGTGGCTCAAGCGGTTCTGTAGGTTACCGTATTCGGTGCAAAGATTTTAATTGTATCGTCTATGGAACCATGCCATAAAATTGTTTGAAAGGCTCTGTCATCAAGGTGTACGATAATTTGTCTAACCATTTTCTCAATTCTTGCCGTCAATACAAAAACATGAGGCCAAAGCAAAAGAAGTCTATACTTTATAATCGCGTGATGCGGTAGGTGAGAGCCCTTACCGTCTCAATGCTTACGGACTTGTGTCATATGTCCTGATGTGATGTATTTTTGCAAGAACTCCTCATCTTACATCAAGTGACTAGGATTTCGTTGAAACTTGGACTCTGAAGCATAAAATCAATTCACTACGATATTCATCAATACGCTGCTTCCGTTACGTAAACAGCAAACGTGCCATATATCTTCAACTAGAAACGCGGAATAGATTTCCCACAGTGATTTTCACAGTCTAATTCTTCCTTCAAAAATACTGTTTTTCACGAATCTCCTTGATTTCCCAAAATCGTGTAAAAGACCTTTCTAGCGATGTAGTTACATGAAATGACCTAATTATATTTGCAAATGATAATTGTTTATGCCAATAAATTGACCGAGGAACTATCCAAACTAATAACGCGTTTGTGACTATTATACCGTGATTTGGAAAGACGTCTACAGCGTTCACGCGGCGGACGACGGTCGCGATCCTGCCATTCTAGGACGCCACAAAACACAGCGTGTATCTTCAAAAGAGATTTTTATGTATACTACCAACTTACTTACTTCAACCTACTTCCTTACTACTTCAACCTGCGCCGAATTATTAAATTTGCTTAATAAGTTGAGGCAAACCGTTAAATTTAAATCCTTTTATAAATTTAGGGGACACATTGCGAGTTAGTTGTAAGTTAAAACATGTGTCAATTAATTATACGTAGAAACATCCGATGTTACTACCACGTAATTATCACATTAGCGATTTAATAATTCGACATAGACAGTGCTGTTTGTAATTTGGAGTTTCTAATATTTCACTTCTTCTCGTCCTCAATAGCCAAAGACGTGTGGTAAAAAGGGGATCTTCGAAGAGTCATTCTGAGGCGTATTGTAACGGTCGAAATACCGTTGGTAAGAACCGGGAGGAACTTCCCGTTGTTGCTAGCCATCAACGCACTCGCAAACACCATTGCAACATCCCTTCTCTGAGGCCTAAGAGGAAGAGTGTTTAACAAATCCCAAGTCGCTAATTAGCATTATTTCCAAACTCAGGAAGATCAAGAAGCCAATTTTCTACTGACCCGGAAAGGCCATGGGCTCCAGTGGCAACGAAAAAGGTCAGATCAGAAACGTTCACGAAGTAGGTAACACCACCAGGAGACATAATCACGCACATCTTTTTCTCATCTACAAATACCTCATACAATGTTAATTCCGCGAGTGAGTGTGTATGCCAACACCCGACCTTGAGTTACAAGAGGCATACAATTAACACACACTACTGGCAGAAAAGCGTATTTGATATCCAAAGACCAATAAAATAAAAATACCAGAAATAGCACGCAAAGATCGATATATAAATTCTGATATATCGTATTACAACGCGAACAAAAAAATATGTTGATAAAATAGTAAGTAATACGTATATAGTGCTAGTATGCAAGTGGGGATTTAATGGAGCGAGTAGCCAGCCTAAGTACAAACAGATTCAGCATTAAAATTATAATATAAATGACAATGTAAACTTTATTTGAAATTAAGTGCCTATACGGTTACAAGATAAAGTAAATTCCAATATGATATGCATAGCCCTCTTTTAGAGTTGGGCAGTGAACCAATTATATTTTCATGATTACCGTAACTGATTACTGTAAATAAACATAGCAACTATAACCATTAATCATATAATTGTCAGAGGGAGCGATCTGGTTCTCTTGCACAACATTGTAATTAATACAGATTACAATACATTGTAATGTGTAACCAATAATCAGAAATCTGAAATCATTCGCATGATTGCTTCGAAATTTTGTCAAAACGATATCGAAAATCAGAAATGAGTTGAAAGAAATCCGATACTACACTAGAAGAGGGATAAATTATTTTTAAATTATACCAAGGGAATGAAAGTTACATTGAAAATGTAACGAACGTGCTGCACAAGATTTCAGCCGTTTGGGAAAGAAAGACCGTAATATGTGAAGCGCAAAAAATATCTGAATCAGTACCTAAGATTACTACAATGTGTAACGATATATTCAATAAAACGGTATCTACTGCAGCTGATCGAAGGATATTGAGAAGCGAAAATTTTCATGGTCGAACACAGAGAAAAGGGACTTTCATTAGACAAATTGTCGAAATACGAATAATGAATTCCAAACAAAGATGATTGTGTCATTATTGGCCATCTAAACATAAACCATATACAATTTTATTTGAGGAATATTTATAATTATATATGCAAAATTTAAATATATAAGAGTTAGAAATGTATATTATACAAATACGTACATCAAATATAAGGTTCCACAAACATTATGTTCAATCCGTTTAAGAATATACCGCGATACCTAAAACAAGAAAAATTCTTATTTAAATATTATTTCAATGGCTATGTTTACAAAAATATGACACAGTATCTTATTAAAACTAACCTACCATTCGTACCTGCGCGCCGAGTAGCACACCGGTGGCGCCCGAGTGACGCCGAGCGCGACAGAAGGCAAAGCCGAGCGCGTACGAGTCGATCCCCACCACCGTTTGAAATGGACTAGCATGACGATGCGACATGCGGCAACAGTTGTTTTAATTTGCAATAAAACCAATGCTTTGTAACGTTCAGTTTTCAATAATAGTTCGTTGTGAATGGTTACATAAAGAAATATAATGAAGTATGTGTAACTGGTATCCCGCTTACTTTGATTCTTTGTATTATTTTCTCCGTGATATTATCGATGAGTATATATAGCAATCGGTAATACGTACAAGAAAAAGTTGTTTAAAATTATGTGATTAACAACATATTCAAAAATTAATAACATCAGTGAGAAGTAACCTCTTCTGCAAATTCAGCGCAAAATGTATCAACGTAATGTGATCTATTACATCTAAAATTCAGGTAAAGTTTTCTTCATGTAACAGACAAACAAAAAGAATAAAATAAACAGAAGAGTTTGAACAGGGTTGCGCACACATTTTTATAAACATAGCTATTGAAATAATATTTAAATAAGAATTTTTTATGTTTTAGGTATCGCAGTATATTCTTAATCAAATTGGACATAATGTTGGAGGAACCTTATATTTGATGTACATATTTGTATAATATACATTTCTAACTCTTATATATTTAAATTTTGCATATATAATTAAAAATATTCCTTAAGTAAAATTGTATATGGTTTATGTTTAGATGGCGAATGATAACATAGACATCTTTGTTCTGAATTGATAGTCTGAGGACGAGAGTAACTTCTTTGGATTGTTATATATACGGTAATAGAGAAGAGAATCCTAGGTTTTAAATAATTAGTGAATGGCATTCCTCACATTATATTGTAGAAGATAAATAAATGATTCTTCCTAGTCTTAGTAAGGGTCTGCGCAGGGATTCCGCGAGAATCTCGCTGTTTCTTTTGTGGAAAACGGAAAACGACTGAATCGTCGAACACGTCCGACGATCGAGCTCGCGCCCTGACGATCGAGCTCGTGCCTCGACGATCGAGCTCGCGCGCCACACGTAAAATACGACCCTACATCCGGCCGTCCTGCACTGACATTCGCCCTCGAATGTCGTGGTCGTCATCGCCTTCACAGTCATCTTCATTCTCGTCCGTCGAATCGCCGCCTCCGTTGTTGACCCAGGCCTTCATGTAGTCGATCGAAGTTGAAGTCTGCTGGGGTCCTTCCCCATCGCCAACTTTTCGCACCAGATATCGCTGGTTCCTCAGCACTCGCATAATCTTGTACGGTCCAAGGTACTTGTGCTGTATTTTAAGACCAGGTCCTCTCTGGGTTCGCTTAATGGCAACCAGTTCGCCCTCGCGGTAAGCTCTACCCTCTTGTCGATTCTTGTCGAACGTCCGCTTGTTCTCTTGCTGAATTTTTGCGATACTCTCTCTCGCTCGAGCTCGCAGTTCGCCTCGGTCATCCTGGAATGTCGTTAGCCACTCCTCTTCGAGTAGCTCCCTGACATCCGGATATTCTTTTAGTCTTGGATGCGTCCCAAACAACAGATGAGACGGCGAGGTTCCGATGCTCCTATGCGTCGTCGTATTTAGGCACTGTTGAGCGACGTCGAGGTGTCGGTACCACTCGGAGGACTTCGGTGCACTCAGCTTTGTCAGCAGCGGGATCAACGTTCGATTGAGTCGCTCGACTTGTCCGTTGCTCCTTGGGACACACGTTGTCGTCAAACAGTGTTCAATGCCCTCGTCTCGACAGTATTGCGCAAATTCACTTGATGTGAATGCCGTTCCCCTATCAGACACAATCCGTCGCGGATTGCAGAAAATCGTCGCTTGTTTCCGCAGTCTCGTCACAACATCCGCTGTACTCGTCGATCTAGTGGCATACAGCCACGTAAACTTCGAAAAGGCATCAACCACCGCCAAAATGTGTTGATACGATTTCTTCATCGAAGGCAGTTGTCCTAGGTGATCGATGTGCAACGTATCTAAGGGAACGCTTACTTTCTCGATCGGATTTAGCAGGCCTTCCTGCTTTCCTTGCTTCCGCTCGGCTAGGATACACGTTACACAGTTTCGTATGACCTTCTCCACTTGCTGTCGAAGATTCGGGATCCAATAGTCTTTGCGCACCAGGGCTTCGGTTTTCCCGACGGAGAAATGTCCCCGCTCATGCGCTCGTTGAATAATTTGAGCGTACGTCTTCCGTGGTACGACCAGCTGAACATCGCCGCTGGATTCTCTGTAGACAGGGCCTCCTCTTGTCACGTAGTCCTGCGTTTTGCCCTGCTCTATCAGGTCTCGAAGCTTCTTCACGCTGTCGTTGTCCTCTTGTGCTCTTCTAAGTCGGAAAGTCAAACTCGCGTCGCATTCGTCGATCGCGAAACACACGGGGAGTGGGTTTCGGCTTAACGCGTCAACGTGAGTCATGTTCTTTCCGGGTCGATGCTCGATACGATAAGCGAACTCCTCTAGCAACAACGCCCATCGCGCAACACGCACACATAAATCCTTTTTACTCATAGTGAGCGTAAAGGCACGGCAATCAGTGACTATTGTGAATGAGATACCTAAGAGATACACACGGAATTTCTTTAACGCCTTTACTATCGCCAAAACTTCTAGCTCGTAACTACTGTAGTTCTTTTCGCACGCGGTCGTTTTCCCGCTGGAATAATAGACCGGGTGAAAACGCTGGTCTTCGTTATTTTTCTGGAGTAGGATTGCACCGTATCCTCTCGCAGATGCATCCGTGTGGAGTTCTGTTTCCGCGCCGACTCGATACAAATTCAGAACGGGTTTCTCGCACAATGCACACTTGAGACGTTCAAACGCATCCTTTTCAGCTATACCAAATCGGTATTTAACATTCGCTCCTAACAAATTCGTCAAAGGGCGCGCTATTATCGAGTATCCCGGAACAAACTTTCGGAAATATCCCGTAAGACCGAGAAAACTCTGGATTTGTTTGACGTTTTTCGGCTCAGGAAACGCTCGCACTGCGTCTGTCTTGCGTTCCGAAGGACGCACGCGACCGTCACAAACTATATGACCGAGAAACTCGACTGTTGTCTGGAGCAGGCAGCATTTCATCGAATTAATTATCATGCCCGCCTCGCTCGCCGTCTTTAGAACTCTTTTCAGATTCGCAATTCCGCTCTCGATGTCGTGGGATGGAATAATTAAGTCGTCCATATAGGCCAATACAACACGCTCTCGAATCAGGTCTCGAAATACAGCGTTCACGAAACGCTGAAATACCGCTGGGGAATTACAAAGTCCGAAAGGGACTCGTAGAAACTCGTAGTGACCGTCTGGCACTATAAAGGCCGTATACTTTCGACCCGCTGGATCCATTCTCACGTGGAAGAAACCGTTCTTTAAATCGAGCGTGCTGAAGACACACGCGTCTTGCAGCAGATCAAGTTGGTCCTCGATCAGAGGTAACGGATATCTGTCCTTCACAACCTTCTTATTCAAACGCCGATAATCGACGCACAGTCTATGTGAATTGTCGCGTTTTCGTACAAGTACGATTGGACTCGCGTAGTCCGACGTAGACGGCTGTACGATCCCTTCGCTGATCCACGCGTCGATTTGCGCATTGACAATGTCCCTGTCGTGAGCCGGTAGACGCCTCGTGGATTGATATACAGGCTCTTCGTCCGTCAAAACAAGTTTCATTGTCACATCAAATTCGCGCGTTTTATTCGGTTTGCACCCGCTCACGAGTTTGTTTACTATCGCGCGCTGTTCGGAATTAGCGATGTGTGAAACGTCTACTACGCCATTCTCGTTACACGATACATTAATTTTGAAAACCTCCGGTACGGTTTCGCTACCGATGCCGCCGCACGTCGCGATCGTCGTTGAAAGTAGTCGGATCGTAACGTCTTTACCTCGCAAATTCACGTCAGTTTCTTTTAGGAAATTCGCGCCAATGAGAAACTGATGTCGCAACATGACGTCAGGAACAACTTGAATACGAATTCGGTAAGAATGTTCGTCAATCACAATCGCGGTCTCGAACTCTCCCAAAGTCACATTGTTTTTAGAACCTATGCCGTCAAAAGATAACTCGCCGTATAAGAAGGGTGGACAACCGAGTTTGACATATTCGCTCGCGCGTATCAAGCTAATGTCGCTCGCCGAATCGATCACCGCTTCTATTTCGCAACCGTGTAGCCTTATGCCTTTCAAATATTTCTCGCTCGCGATTCCCGCAATAAAACAACTCGGTTTGTCCGCTCCCGTCTTTCTCGGACACTTCGACGCAAGGTGTCCGCGCTCGTGACACTCGAAACATTTTACGCCGCGATCTTTTGTCGGACAGTTCGAGCTTATGTGATCGCGATCGCCACAATTGTAACAACACACTACGCCTTTCGCACTGTCCCTCTTCTTGTCGCTGCTGCCGGCATCCGTGCGCGGCTCTCTGTTGAAGACACCGCTTCGCTTTTCGTGTCTCGTCGTCGCCGATGTGTTGGTGGATCCTCGTGATGGATTGTCGCGAAGAGTTACCTCCTCGAAGGCCTCCAACAGCTCTTCCGTCGACGACAGACGCTGGATGTGCGCCTGGTTGCGCAACGTCTCGTCTGGTATCCCGTCGATCAAATATTCGAGCACCTCGGCACACTGGATTGGTACTCGATTAGCCAAAATGATTTTCTCGTGATAGTACTCATGGAACGTCTCACCTCGTTTCCATACGCGTTGCTCGAATTTTTTCCTCATCGCTAATCGGCTCTGTCGATGATGGAACGTCGCTCGCAATTCACCAAGAAGTTCGTTGAATGGCGTCGTGATGTACTCGGGTTTAGAGTGCAGCCACTCGAGCGCCTTCCCCTTTAGCCGCATTCCCATGAGTACCCGCACTGAATTGTCGTCGAGTTGATACGTGGCCTTGAGCAGCCTCAGCTGCGTTTCCCACGTCTCAAAGTCGCCTGGTCTACCGTCAAATCCGCTCAGTAAATCAGCGATCACCGCCACGTTGACTCTCGGTTGTCGTCGCTCCATCGTGAAATTGTCGTAGCTGTTGGCCAGAGCGACGCGATCGTCACCACGGAAATCGGTTCGTCGCCGACATGCACCGCGCGCCGCAGTACCACTCTGCGTCGGTTGTGGCTCAACCATATCGCCGCTCGTCGCAATCGCATGGTCGTGTGTCGACCGCCATTGCTGGTCAGCTCCCGTCGTAGCTTCGAGACTAAGCACCCTTCGCATGGCGTCAATCTCAAGACGCGCTACTGCTAACTCACGATCGGCTAATTGTTTTTCTCTTTTATACAGCTCGATCTCTCGATGTTGTAGAATCGTCGTTGGTGGTGCACTCGCTGCGCCATCCGCACTCGAATCCTCGATGTCACTCACTGCTTCGCCAGACTCGTCGCCCAGCCACGTTCCCTCTGGATCGGCTCCTAACACTCGCGCAATAAGTTCGGCTTTCGTGCCCATCGTCGGTAGATTACGCGCTGCTAACGCCTCTTTTAACGACGTGACCGTATATTTGGTCAAGTCCTTCATTATGTCACTCGTCGCACGTCGAACACACTATATATTCTGTTTTTGTTTTTCGACTTTTCTCGAACTCCCGACGCGGGTTTCACTGTTTTTTTTTTATATTTTTTCGTCGCAATGCGTCGTAGAATATCTCGCAGAATCACTTGGCGCAATCCCGGCTGAGCCCCCCAAATGTAGAAGATAAATAAATGATTCTTCCTAGTCTTAGTAAGGGTCTGCGCAGGGATTCCGCGAGAATCTCGCTGTTTCTTTTGTGGAAAACGGAAAACGACTGAATCGTCGCACTCGTCCGACGATCGAGCTCGCGCCCTGACGATCGAGCTGGCGCCTCGACGATCGAGCTCGCGCCCCGACGATCGAGCTCACGCCCCGACGATCGAGCTCGTGCCTCGACGATCGAGCTCGCGCGCCACACGTAAAATACGACCCTACAACATTGTGGTTTTGAATTAATAAGGGTAAGTAGTTAATGAGATTTACATATAATGGTAGATTTATTAAACAGATAAACAATAATTGGAATAAATAATATATTTTTATTAATTGTTTTGAAATGTTTAAAATAATCAACTACATTTAATGATTGGTGATCTTAAACTTAATTTAATAATGTTATTGTGTAATATTTTATTTTACACTTATAATAAATATCTGTTAATATTTGTAAATAGGCTGGGATTTCCAGATTGTAATGCAGTGAAGATTTTTTTAATCATAAAGTAACCAAAAGAAGGCTGGTCGGAACCATGGAACAAAGCGTTAAGAGTGTTATTTCTTCTTTTTATAACATCTAAAGTATTTGTTTAATGTGTATTATGCTACCAATGTTAAAATGTGATTTCAACTTAGTGACGATGGTTATATATTTAAGCTTTATAACCATGAAGTAGTCTCGGTTTTGCAAAATACTGAAATTTAAAGCTTTGAGTTTACTTAAGTAATACGACATAAATATGTGTGCCCAGTATTACATAGCAAAAGATAGATCTTTGTTAATCAAAGTGTAGTTGACATTTTATCTTTAATTTGTCTCAGGTAAAAAATCATTATTTGTCTTTTCTGTAAAATAGCGTAGAACTTTGAAATGTATAAATGTTTAAGTACCATTCAAGAAATACAAGATCCGTGAAAGTCAGGATCTGAGTTAAATGTACCTAATATTGTCTACCAAACAATTCATGATTAATTTATGTATCTATACTGTTAAAAAAAGTACGTTTTGAAACGAGGTTCGGGCGACATCGCACATAGCGACGCCCCTGGATTCGCGACCCCTGAGTTCATCGTTATTAAGAGTAATAATAATCGGGTAATTTCTAACGGTAAATTCGGTAAACATCACCTTGGCCTTGGCTATTATAGCTCGAGGACACCGAGCCGCAAGGACAAGAGAAAAAGGTGTTTATAGGGTATCTAACGCCTGTTGCCCGATTAATCGAAATTACTAATAACGATCCGAGAAAGGGCGTTTCCAAATGAGTGAGAGAGAGGAAAAAGTTCCTTCCGCGAGGTATATAAACCGTGCGCGAGCGGAAGAACAAGCTTTTTTGAAAAAGTTTCAGGCGTCTAACGTTTTAAACTCATACAGTTCAGCGAATCGGTCAGATATTCCCGGACAGCTTTAACGTCATTTTACGTCGTGGATTCGGGAATTGTTTGAATCGATTCGAGTCACGGGGTTACCGTTAAGTGGTCGTGCGGTAGGTTCATTTTATACGCTTTTGTACGCGGAAACACGCGCATCGACCAACGGGCGGAAAAGCTTTACACTTGGACGCGGAAATCGTCGATTGTAGATTCTTGCGTTTCGCATTCCGCAGCTCCGTGACGTCGGTGGGCACACATAAGTTTCTTATGGCCCACCGACAAAAGCACCTGAATTCCTCTGGATAAAGAGGAAAGAACAGTCGATGATCTCCGATTTTCGGAGCTCGACCAAGGCGGTAATAATCAACTATTCTGTCCCGTGCATCTCTGCTGTCCTTACCCTTTGTGAAGCATTAGGGGATGCACGCCCACAGAATGGCGTACGTCTTTCTTAAAATCCTGCCCACGAACAGCAGGTGTATTCTAGTGGAGGATTTCTCCTGCTCCCGTGCATCATGTGAAGATGGAATTCACGCACGGGGGTCTTGAAAAAGTCACAGAATACGCTCGATCTGTGGATCGAAGCAACGGTCGTTCCTTTCCAGCTGCAAGGGCTATGATGCAAAAGCTACGCCTGTCGCAGTGTAGGCCCGGCGGTGCATGTACCAATAATGTAGAAACAATGCAGAGCTGCCCAGCGGCTATGTGATTGCTACACTGGAGGCACTCTGCAGTTTCTGCAGGTCCATGCGGCCAGCCAATATGGGACTACGCATTGCGTGTGTCCTTACAACACACACGCAAGGGGAACGAACGGAAGAAGACGTTGTGTGTATTGCGACAGAATCGTCTATTTCATAGACGAGTCGAATACACACATAAGAGAGTAGATCCTCGCCACCGAGACGTGGTCGAAACACACAGACACGTCGGATCTATCTGTGTTGTAGCGTTTCGATGCTCAACACTTAATCTCTTAACGAGATTTATTATCGGCAAAAGGAGTCGTCGCGATATGGTATATCGCCGTGTAATAAGACGACTCGGACTTTAGAAAAAACAGTCAAATAATAATAATAATTAAAATACAGTCCACATTGTTCTCAGGTGAAAAAACCTGAACAGAGGCCCGCAGAAGACCAGAGGCTAGGTCAACCCCGAAAAGACCAGAGGCCAGGTCAACCCCGAACACCACCAGGACCAAGGGGACCCACCACAAATCTCAACATCTAAACTTTGTACTTTAAAACAAAAAATAAACGGTTTCATAACCACAAAAAGTACACTTCAGCGTTGACCTTACAGACCCTTTGTCGATTCCACTCTTCCTCTAAAGGCTCAGCATAGACTGAGAATTTTAATATAAAATTCTTAGGTCTGTAGTTTTGTAAACATATACACATGTATGAAAACATTAATTTGAATTTCTGAAGTTGTATATGTATTCTTAGTATTTCCCATTATATATGTTTTTATAAACTTTTTAATTAGAATTATGGTTAAAGAATGTTAGTATAAAAATAGAGTACACTTTATTAGTATCTTGTTGTTCTAGATGATAATATTTGTATGTTGGAGAAAATTCTATTCAGTAGTTCCGTAAATTTAAAACAAAATCTGAAATCATAACTACTTGCGAGCATCGTTTTGAAACTAATTGCTATGGTATATATTCAGTGTATCATCATTTTCTGAATTAGGAGGGTCATTATCTCAGATGTTTTAGTTTGTTTTCAGATTCTAATTTTTCTGTGCTGCTTTACATTTTTGTTCGTTTTTGCAAATAATTTTTTTGGGGCAGTTTTTTTTCTCATGCGATATTCGTATACTTTCTCTGAAATTGCTTTTTTAGGGTGATTATAAAAGGTTACGTAAACGCCTCAATGTTTGGAAGATTTTTATTTAGCTGATACGTATTAGATCCACCTGTAGCTAAAAAACTATTTGTCATCTTACATCGTTAGCAAATTGAATATATATATTAGATTTCAATTTTCTATGTAAAATTTTTAATAAAATAAGATAGAAGTCTTATGATTGTATTAGTAAAATTATAAATAAATTTGAGAACATGAATTATGGTGTATAAAGTATAAATATACAAAATGATTCGAATGTACAAATAATTTTGAAGGTTTTGATGCTAATATTTAATTAATCCTTCTGTAGCACGAATAGTATGATTTAACAATATACTGGCTTTCCATAACATCTATAAGTTTCTTCCTTGTATGCCTTTTGATGGAGTTATACATTTTGCAAATTTTATCTTTTTACATTTCTTTTGAAGTTGTTCCATAATTTCCGAGTCTTTTTTAATTTCAGTGTAAATCATTCTTTGGGATTTATGTGAGTACTAGGTGCAGGAGTTCATATTGTAATGACAGGTATTACATTTCCATCCTTTTCAGCAATTCAAGTTGTGTTCAGGATTATTACTTTGTGGAAAATGAAATTCATTCAGTAGGTGTATTTCAACTGCTCTTTGTTTAAGATTTTATTTGAAAATATTAAGCCTGTATTTATATAAGGTTCCATCAATAATAGTGGGATTTTCGACTTCATTCGCTGTTATGGATTGTCATATCATTACTGGGCAACTTTCTGGTTTTACACTTGGAATTGTATTTTTGGTTTATAAGGTTATATTGAACTTTTTGCACCCGAATTATCCTAATCGAAAGTGTATTAATTTTGATTTATATTTGCACCCATTGGAGAAAATCACTTTGTTACAGAATAAGATTCGTTTTTGAAAATTCTTTCGTGTACGTTTTTTTCCGAAGTATGTATGAAAATTATTAGTCTACAATACTCTTTGATATATATCTTTCTTAAAATTATGATTAACTGTCGTTACAAGTTTTGGCGCAGATGTGCGAGGATTATTTTTTATTCCAAGTACCATTATTTTTTCCTTCCTGAATGTTAATTTCTTTGGATATTCTATACGTCTTTCATTTGTAATGTTACTTTTCTTTTATTATATACTGTAGTATTCTTGATTTATTTCGGATTAGTGATTGTACAATTTTTTGATAATATCTATTTTCATTACGTAGCTGCTGTACTAATTCATGTTCACATTTACTTAATCGTCTGGTTCTCGAGGTTTGGATAATTTTGAAGAGTTCCGTTATAGGGAAACTGTTAACCACACAGTATACTGAAATCAACAAACGTGGGATAGTTACATCTCATTTATCGAAATTACTACTTTTGTTTACGTGTTCAACTAGCTTTTTTGACTCTATAGGTGCTATGTTTAATCTTAGTGCATTTTTTACAAAATTTGTTTGTTATCATAGTTTCTTAAATTATTTATGTTATTTTCTTTACTCACTTGTGTTGAAAATTTTCAAAATATTCAAACTATGCATTGTGTTCTGCTAAAAATATTGATAATACCCAGTAAAGAATATTTATCCATAAATCGTTTGTTGGAAATATAGTAACTCAAAGAAAGAAATAATTTGCTCTCTGAAAATGTAAATACCTTAGTTCTTTTACATGAAAACAAATGATTAATAGAATAAACGTTAAATGTTCAGTATTTTCATCTGTAACTTAGTAAAGAATGTGTTACAGATCATTTACGAACAACATAAATATTGGGATATTTAATTAACAACTAAAATATGAATGTGTCAAGGCACAATCCTGAAATTATGCCTGCATTTTCATACGCGTGTTCTTATGAATTTCACTACTCGCGTACTTGTGTATCAGTAAAGTAAGGTCTCAGAGTGTGAACTTCATTATTTGATCAGCTTTTGCGTAGCGGTAGATATTATCGATCTAAAATGAAGAATACCCGTTCTTGGGGACGGACAGCTCATAGTTCATGAGATATACAACATTAATGTTGTTGTCGAAGTTTATTACACATGAAATGAGAAGGAGAAACTAGAAACAAGCGTGCGTAGTAACTCGGCAATAGTAGCAGTGCGAGTTCAAATTCTGTTGGGATATCTTTTTTTAAATCTCTATTTACATTTTCTGTCTATATCTGGGTCCCGTAGTCCCAGCTCAATCGTACTCGACTGCTGATTTCCTTCGAGTGTACCTTATCTTATCCATAATTTCTTCGATAAAGACAAGGTTTCTCACTCTAAATGCCTAAAGTGTCACCGAGCTTCCGCTGTGCTTTACAGTCGGTTGTAGATATTCTAATTCTAGTTCTCTATTAGGTTTTTATCCAAACCTTTCCTTTTTCCTCACATACAAAAATATGAAATTTCTATTCATGAGGGTAATTAGTGTTTTTCCAAAAGGTATTTTTTTTATCTCAGTAGTCCCTCGGAAATGCTAATCCCCATATACCGACAGTTTTTCTAATGAAAGGCTCTTTTCTCTGTGTTCGACCATGAAAATTTTCGCTCCTCAATATCCTTCTATAAGCTTCAGTAGATACCGTTTTATTGAACATATCGTTACACATTGTAGTAATCTTAAGTACTGATTCGGATATTTTTTGCGGTTCACATATTACGGTCTTTCTTTCCCAAACGGCTGAAATCTTGTGCAGTACGTTCGTTACTTAACCCTAGAACTCCTAAGGTGGGGGTTCCTCGAATCCACAAATTGAAAAACCTTAAATTAGAATCATTTCCTTTCCGTAAAAAGTTCTCTTAAAATTATTTATTGTTATATACACATTTAAGTTTGGTATTAAGTGGTTCCCATTGCTATGTGTAAAAAATTAGTAATCATAAGAGAAATATAACTGACTACGCGCCGCGATGACGGTACGCCACGAGGCGGTGGCGATCACGCGAAATGGACCTTCACGCTCTCCTTTTCTCCAAACAATAAAAATTACAGAACGAAGAATGAAACTATGTAACTAATTGAAAACTTTAACTGGAATGACACTACGAACTAAAATACTTTGTAATCTGTATTAATTACAATGTTGTGCTAGAGAACTAGATCGCTCCCTTTGACAATTACATGATTAATGGTTATGGTTGCTATGTTGATTTACAGTAATCAGTTACGGTAATCATGAAAATATAATTGGTTCACTGTCCATCTCTAGCCCTTAGCGGTCTGATGTCGAGTGCCACTCGACATCGCTTTTCGTTGTAGCAAGTCCGATGTCGCGTGTGACTCGACGTAGTTTTGTGTTCTGTCTCGTCTTGTATCAAGTGTCACTCGTATTTAAGTTTCACTATGTCTCAATTTTAGACTAAATAATATAAGCGAAGAGCTACAGGATAGGAAACTTCAAATAAGCCTTGCATCTTGAACTTCCTATATATGCGAAACATGCAGCAGACAACCGGGATTGCATGTTGGAGAATGTTTTGAGCGTTATCATACGATGGTTAATTATAAACTGTGAACAATAAAAAAATGTTTATATATATCTCTCCCTGCGTTCGTGCTTAAAAATTTTATAATTTCTTTTGTTGGGTTTTTAACACTTTAATAATAATAATACATACATACATACATACACTCTATAATTATTCTAAATATTACTTAATTATAATAACTATTACTGATTCACTACATCTATTCATATACACGGATCAGGGTGAACTGCCGGTGCCGAATCATGTGCGGTACAATCATGCTGTTCTATTGTTTCTACATTTCACCTTCTTTCAATATCACACACACACACTCACGCTCACACTCAGTGTTTCAGCTCTATCAATTCCCCTTCCTGGAACACAGAGTAAATCTTAATTTCAATGTCTTAATTTCTAATTATTAAGTGTACGCGCATCTAATCACTTAATTCTAATTTACAAACGTTTCTAATTATCATTTGCTCACATACAGGTTTTGTTAGTATGTCTTCCTCCATATCCTCGGATTTCTCATGAATTAGCTTTATGTTATTATCACGCACCGCGTCCTTTTCATAATAATACTTTCTATTTATATGTTTAGTTCTATTCGTAACTTTAACATTATTTACCCAATCTATTGCAGCTTGACTGTCTGTGTATACTGTGATTGGTTCGCTGTTTACTATATTAACATTTAAACTATTTAGTAGGCTTTGTGTCCACTTCAATTCTTGTACACCTTCGCAAATACTCATCAGTTCAGCCTCGCATGTGGATAACATTACTATGGCTTGTTTTTTGCTCCTCCACGACACAAGATTTTTGCCTAATTTTACAATGTACCCCTCGTATGATTTTGCGTCACTAGTTGAATTCCAACTAGCGTCCGTGCTTACACTTATCTCTTTGTTTGAATCTGTATACATTAGTTTGTATTCTTTATTACCTTTCAAGTATCTAAATACTCTTTTTAATGTTAACAAATGTATTAGGGGGACCGGAAAGTAATGTCGTTTTCTTACACATAAATTCAAACACATAAATTTTTAAAGAGTTTTTATTTTCAATCAATGATGTAATCACCCTCGTTATCAACAATCTTCTGCCATCTAGTGTGCAAATTTTCAATGTTGGATTGATAAAAATCAATTAGTTTTTGAGCAAAATATCTGGAGATGGCATTTTGTATGTCATCCAAATTTGCAAATCTTTTGTCACTTAAAAAGTGTTATAGAGATCGGAATAAATGGAAATCTGATAGTGCAACATAGTGCGAGTATGGTGGGTGAAGCAGAACCTCTCATCTCAATTCATTAATTTTTTCCAGGGTCTGTCTTGCACAGTGCGGTCATGCAATTATCGTGTTGCAGAATAACGCCTTTTCTGTTAATAATCACTAGCCACTTTACAATTGAAGATTGGTTTACTCGATCCAACTGTTTACAGTAAAAGTCTGCATGTACAGTTTGTCCGGATTTCAGCACTTCAAAATGAATAACGCCGCGAATACTTCATCAAACACACAAAACGGCCTTTTTGGGGTGCAAACCTGGCTTAGCAGTACTTCGTGGCGATTCATTCGGAGAGAGTCACTGCCTTTTGCGTTTTGGATTCCCATAGAGGACCCATCTTTCATCTCCAGTGATCAAGCGATCAAAAAACGCTTCTGTATTATGCTGTTAAAGCAGTAGGTTGCATGTGGTGGATCGGTTAGCTTTGTTCGCTTCGAACCAATTATGCGGGACTCAAATACCCTGCTCTGTTTACTTTTTCAATCTGTTGCAAATGTTCTTAGATAGTCGATCAAGATTGTTTAAGACAGTCTAACACTTACTCAATTGTCTTACATGGATTTGCTTCCACTTCCGTTCTTAACATGTCATTGTTTAAAGTTGTTGGTCTCCCTGATCAATACGAGTCAAAAAGATCAAAATTACCGGATTTGAACTTAGCAAACCACCTCTGACATTTGCGAACGTCTAATCCATTTGAGTATACATTGTAAATGTTTTTGATAGCAACTGTTGAGTTACTACCCTTGCGAAACTCAAAAAGCATGCAATGTCGGATACCTACCTCTTCTGGTATTTGGCTAGCTATATCACTCAAAATTGCAAAAGAAATTTTAATTCAATTATTTACAAATAAACAAGTCTCTATAACTTTAAAATGCCTTTGGTATGATTTTGAAGTACACAATGAGCTGAGAAATGACGATCAAATATTAACATGCGCAGAAACGACATTACTTTCCGGTCCCCCTAATACCTGTCGCGGGTCTCTATTATATTGAGATAGCTTACTAATTGTATGAGTAATATCTGGCCTAGTTCCTACACTTAAATACATTAGTGATCCTATCATCTCCTGGTATTCATTCTGGTGTATTTTTCTCGAATTTTCATTTTCATCCATGTCTTGTGTCCCCAAAGGTATTTTAACGCTTTTACATTCTTGCAACCCATATTTTTCTAATAAGCCATCAATGTATCCTTCCTGTGACAGGGTAAAGCCTGTGTTTGTCTTTTCTATGCTGATATTAAAAAAACGCTTATTTGGTACTTCCCGTAAGGCAAAGTACAGCGATATTTCATTTACAACCATTTGAATACATTGATCGTTTGTTCCTAGAATGAGAAAATCATCTACATAGATTCCTACAATCACTCGCTCTCGATTATAACTTTTCACATACACACATGGATCCTCTTTCATTCTTTCTAAGCCTACTGCTAATAAAACCTCATTTAATTTTTCATTCCACAATTTCCCTGATTGCGGAAGGCCGTATAAGCCTCTTTTTAACTTACATACTTCGTATTTACCATTTTTAAAGCCTGGAGCTTGTTCCATGTACACGTCACCCTTTATATCTCCATATAAATATGCTGACTTAACATCATACTGTCTAATAGTAAGTCTATACATTGCTGCTATTGCTACTAATATCCTAACCGTTTGCAACTTTATGACCGGTGAATAAGCTTCTTCATTTTTCTTTTTCTGCTGCTTTCCGTTCGCGACTAACCTAGCTTTATATTGGTGCTTATTTCCTTGCTTCTTTTTTTTTGTAAAAACCCATTTACTTCCTACCGTTTTTATTCCATTTGTTCTTGGTACGAATTCCCATACCTTTCTCTCACTCATCCGTTGAAGCTCCTCCTGCATAGCTCTGATCCATTCATCAGCATCTTCTGATTCCATGGCCTCTCTATAATTTCGCGGTATTTCTAGTCTCTGTGTAGCTATATTTGTTCGTTCCTTTTAGATCTTGATTCTTTTAGATCTTCTTACTCCTTCTTCTGGATCCTTTGCTACTTCTTCTGTTATTCCCTTCTGGGATTGCTGTGGGGTTCTCAAGACGATACGCTAATTGGTTAAGTTCGAAAGATTAAGACTGCAATCAGCGTATGCGCTGAGTGCCACCAACCCCCGTAGTTGTACGCTTAGCACGCAATTCGAGAACGAGGTTGAAGTGTACCATTCGGAGCGGGAAGGTTTCCCGAATTTTCGCAACAAAGGGGAAATTTCCTCCGAGCTATTGTATCTGTCGCATGCGGGTACCGGCTGAGCGCCTTTCGGAAGTCCCTCATTTATGACACGCTGTTGGCTATTGTGGAATAACGGTGACTTGAAAATTAAACTTTTGTCCCTCTACGGACGTTAAGAGAGTTCAAAAAAAGACGAAAATGCTAAAACTGCTTAATTCTTAAAGATGGCATTACCGACACGCTCGTGTCATAAATCCGGATGGAAAGCTTTCCATAGCTGTTCCGTAGGACGGAACAACACGTATTTGGCTATTAAGGACGAGAAGAAGTGAAATATTAAAAACTCCAAATTACAAACCGCATTGTCTTTCGCCAGGGCATAGACTAATCTTTTAATAACATTCGAATCGTAAAGTCCAATTGTTTAAATTCGAGCCGTTGGAATATTAACCGCGTAGTTCGTCGGTCATTGCTCCGATTACCTTGCCACCGAGGAACGGTGAGCAAGGCAAAAAAGGGGAAAAAATAATAATATATCAGCGACCTCGGGATACGCCGGTTATGATTTCAAATCCAAATCGCCACGCGCATCTATCGACGAGGTCGCGTAAGAGAGAAAGAGAGACCACAGAGAAGAGAAATAGAAGACGCTATCACGTTGACAACGCCGCCTTACGGCAATTGTCGACACGAACGCGACCGTGCCAGTCAAGCGGCCGATCGCGTTCAGTCTGTTTCTGGCAACCGAGCGAGTGACAACGAGGTCGAAGTCTCTCCTCACCCTAGTATATCAGGGTTATAATTTGCATCAAGCTTTCTTTGCACTCGTGTGGTGTGTCGACGGGCTACCCGCAGCACCACCAAAGAGCCCAAAGAAACCTGCTATATAACTGGTATCTCGAGTCGAGTTCCACATCTTACGAGAAGATTGAGTCTAATCTGTCTCGTAAGTGAATCGCTTAGAGGAATCGGAGGACTCCTAATTTAAGGAAAAAAGTCCACGATTAATTCCTCGAAGCCCTTTGCCCGCGAGAACGCTCAAAGAGGCATTCGTCATTCCTTGCTATCGACAAGGAATTTGTACAGTGTTCTCCAGAACTCGCGGAGAATCCGCTCCTGACGGCTCGTGCTCTCCCGCGACACCGTTATTAAAAGACACTGACTACTCCTTGCGCAACGCAACGGAGCTCAGCGTTCTTAAGTGATCGCGGTGTATACACACCGGTCAGCCTCTATTAAGCAGTGATAAAGCTGCCGGTCTCTACTCGCTGGTGCTCCCCAACGAGGGCGTTTAAGAAGACACCAACGTTCCGTGCGAGTCGCATAGGAACCTCTTGGTCGATTCACGTCTGAGTGGCATAGTAACTCAAGCGGTAGAGTCATAGAGGAATAAGAGGACGCAAGGGTCCACGCCGCTGTAAAAAGCGCATAGAGAGTAGGCGCATTACGACCGCTCTCTCTAGTGCCATACTATCGGCAAAAACACAGGACGACAAGCACGTTCGACTAATTTCGACTGCTTTCGTCCATCCTCGGCAGACACGTTAGTTGACGTTTTCTGTCGAGTAAATACAGTCCACACCGCTCCCTGCGAACGCAGAGGAGCCGCCCATCCCACCGAATCGGCACACCGATCGGCTGAGTGGGGAAATTCGGCGTAAGTGCGTAAACACACTTACAGCCACTAATTCACTGTTTCATTTGTGAATTGCAGGAGGCCGAGACAATCTCCGGCCCCGGCGAACAAGAGAAGGAGGAGGGGCTAAATCCCTGTCGACTCCGGGGCTGTACCCCCTCCACGGGATTTAAGAAATAAATGATTTTATTTTCCCCAAAATTACTGTTTTATTTATTTAAAAGATACCTTTCCCTCATTCCGGCCGACCTAAGCTAGAATTAATATAACGTATTAATTTCTTGGCAAAGTTTAAAATTAAACTTTTTTTTAAACATTTTTAAACACCAATCCTATACTCAAAAAGAGACTCCGTTCCGCGCCCATGACATAAACCGCGTAAAGGGCAACGACTACATTAGAGCACTGTGTGCCTCAACATGTCTTGAACGCTCTGAGTTCAGGAAATCGAATACCAGTCGCTTTGATCCGCTGTGATATGGGACGTAATTATTCTAAAGGGTTATTCTATCTTACCAAAGATAATGATTACGTTCGAAATGAAATCGAAATGTAAATTACTACCATAGAATGATTGAAAGGTATATCGTAATGACTAATGTCATGAATGAACATAATTATAATAATGTAATGAAATGTATCGCATGTTTATGCTCATTTTAATCAGTGTTTACTGCGTTCTTAACCCCTTAACCTACGATTTACGTTCCAGAATTTTGGGCCGTAAACGTAAACAAACTCTCGCAGCCTTCAAGTCATTCGCACGACTTGTATCACACTGAGCAGATTATTAATTTTGTATTACTGATTTTTGTATAAACAAATTTTTTGTAATACTTGCATCTACCACAATTATTACATCAGGTTGTAATTACTCATCAAATATTACACAAATATTTATAATTTTAAGAGGGTGCCGCCGCTAATATTTACGTTTGGTCCGATCATCTACTACGGGCCATGCCCTTAATATTTATGTTTGGTCCGATTATCTGCTTTCCGGAACGTCCATTAAATCACATTCAGGTATAGTCTTCCGCTTACTTGAAGTCCCGCGGCAGGAATGCGAGAAAAGCGGAAGGGATACACCTATTCTAGCGCACACATTCAATTCTAGTTCGCTAATCGTCACGGCAGTTACAAACACATATGGGCTGACTGACAAGGAGGTCGGCGCGATAGAAGTAGATATTGAGAAACACGCGACAGGCAGAGCCCAATTGGCGTAGATGTAACATATTGCTATTATACAATAGTTATATCTGATAGAGGACCACAATTCATGCTAGTGTTTTTTATAATATGCTAGGAAAGCATTAGTTATATAATTACCAGTAGCATTATTATATGCGGTAACAGCAATAACAAATTTGAATTCCTTTGGAACATTGTTCTCTTGGGAAACATGGTTTAATACTCTTTTGTAGAAAATGATTAGAGTTAAATCTGATTATGTTATACAAAATATTTGATTCCATTAAAGTTAATTAATTATATTTCAAAATCATCTTTGATTCTCCACTTATAGAAAAATGGTTGATATTACATAATATCATTTTTTATACTGAATAACTCTTACGAGATAAGACGGACATTATATGCATTAAACATAAGCATAAGCAAAGCCTCAGTAGTTTATAGTCTCCAAATTTTATATTTATATGCATATTGAGGTAGGGATGCAATTGAAAACTACACCTACTACTATGACAGAGTACGTGGTTAAGGTTCAGAACGTGCGACTCGGGTGGGGAAGGGCGTCCCGATCCCTCTTTGCCCCTGTGCCGTGCCGTGGGACTTCAAGTGAGCGGAAGACTACAATTGAGTCGGTGATTGGCTTACTAAGAAATGGCTAGGGGACAATGCAGTGAGGTCGTTGGGATTATCGGAACAAGGAAGTAAGGGACGGGAGTTGACACTGCTTCAACTTCCATCATAAAATCAATTCGGGTGGAATTATTAAATCACTAATGTGATGACTATGTGGTAGTGACATCGGATGTTACTATTGATTGACACATGTTTTAACCTACAACCAACTCACAATGTGCCTCCTAAATTTATATAAGGATTTTAATTTAGCGGTTTGCTTCTTTTCGGTAATTAAATTTTTCGTTTTATGCATTCTATTTCTAACGCAAACATATCTCATCGAATTTCTTTTATTATTACTATGTGAACATTTTGAATCGCTTGCTGCGTTAGTTCACCCTTGCTATTGATTTTATTTCTTCAATTGTTAGCCAAACGTAATTGTCTACATAAAAACCTCTTTTGAAGATACATGCTGCGTAAGGGAACTTATCGTGTTCGTTCTGCGCAAGGTGATTCAAGCATCGTACAGTTAGAAATGTGGCGCAAGCGGTTCTGTGGGTTACCGTATTCGATTCAAAGATTTCAATTGCATCGTCTATGGAACCGCTCCATGAAATTGTTTAAAAGGTTCTGTCATCAAGGTGTATGTTAATCTGCCTGACCATATGCTCAATATCTGCCGTCAATACAAAAACATGAGGCCGAAGCGGAAGAAGTCTATCCTCGACTCCTTCATAATCGCGTGATACGGTAGGTAGAAACCCTTGCCGTCTCAATCCTTACTGACGTGTGTCATATGTCCTGATGTGATGTATTCTTACAAGAACTGTTTATAATACTCCAAAAGACTAGGATTTCGTTGAAACTTGGACTCTGAAGCATAAAATCATTTCAATATGAGATTCATCAATGTGCTTCTTCCGTTGAGTAAAAGGCAAACGTACCATATATCTTCCATTAGAATCGCGGAATATAGTATCAACAGTGATTTTCACAGTCTAATTCTTCCGTTAAAAAGTACTGTTTTCAGGAATCTCCTTGATCACACCACTCTTAGACGCTTGGCTCTAGAACACCGTGACAACTGAGTCGAAACACTGGGCACGCGGTCCTCCTAACCGAGTGAGTAAAGAAACGATAGAACTAGTGATATTTCGGCGGCGATGTTACTATCTCCCACTTATGCTACACCTCTCATGTCTCCTTACAATGCCAGATTAGAGTCAAGCTCAACAGGGTCTTCTTTCCCCGCTAATTTTTCCAAGCCCGTTCCCTTGGCGGTGGTTTCGCTAGAAAGTAGGTTAGGGACAGCTATTACTCTACGTTTTAGTGAGCTTTGGGCCGCAAACTGCTCCCGCTCTGCCGTGCCGAGGCGTGTGCCTATTCCCGGCGGCGTTGGGGTAGCAATGAACCGCTGACAAGAGTCACGACCAGATGTTGCGGTCGGCGGGCAGGGATAGACCCCTCCTTCTCCACTTAAGGGTCATCAGAAGGGTAGACCGTCCCTTGCGGGAGATGTCCCACTTAGCCGTTTGGCCGGAGATCCCAGGGGATCACCAGCAGCTTCTCGGTCTCATGCGGACACAGGACAAGTCCCGAGATTTAGCCACCACGCAAGAACACCCCCCAATGTAGGGGGTGCCCGCGATGCCTGCGAGGTGTGTGTGCACGTGTGTGTGTGCGTGTGTGTGCGTGCGTGTGTGTAGGTTTCCTGATGCACAGCTTTTAAATGTCTAGTTGCTTCTTCATCACGGCCTCTGCGAATGCACTGAGATGGGGCAGGGTCCTTTCACGCACATGGTCCTGAAGCGCACGTGGCCATAACACTCCCTCGCTCAACAGTCCGTTTTGGAGCTCCTGACAATCCTGGTACTGAGTCCCCAGTGGGTCTTAGCGAGTCTCAAGAATCCGGAAATGACGCTCCTGGACTTCGTTCTTATGTACTCCACATGGGGTGTCACGCTGAGCCTTGTTCCGAAGTGAACATCAAGGTAGAGGACCGTTGGTTTCATTCTCAAGGTTTTATCCCCTATTCTCACCGACGGCGGCCTCCTGATGTCCAGGGAGCCCTTCAGAAAGATCATCTCTGATTTAGTCTCTGACAGCTTCAGTTGTTGTCTATTGCACCATTCCATAAGCTCTCCAGTGGCGACGTTCGCTTTTAGTTCAATCCCTGCTCTGGAGTCCGCACTAATCACCACTATGATGTCGTTCGCGAATGCAATAGACTCACTTCCAAAAGAGGGGCCCCAGTACCGAACCCTAGGACACCCCTTCGTCACAATTTTTTCTAGCGACTTCTCAGCACCTATGATGTTTGCCCTCCTGTCCTTGAGGTAGCTCTGCACCAGACCGTACAGGTTCCTCGGACAGCCCCTGCCTTTTAGGTTCACGAGGATACTGGGCCACCACACGTTGTCAAATGCCCCGGATATGTCGAACAACAGGCCCACCGCATATTTACCCTGGGACTCCCTAACCACGCGGTGCAGCTCCACTATGGCGTCCTCCGTGGATCTGAATACACGGAAGCTATATTGCCTTTGTGAGGAATGCGAGTCATTGTTCACCAGACTCCAAAGGCGCCCCGCCATTGCCTGCTCCAATATCTTGCCTGTCACCGGAAGCAGCGACATGGGCCTTTACGACTTGGAGTCGGTCTTGTCCTTGTCTTCTGCTTTGAGCAGCACTCGGATCTGCTCATCTTTATACTGTGTGGGGAATGTCATCTGCAACAGGCAGCTGTGGAGCATGTGCAGGAACTCGGACTGAAGCTCCTGCCATGCCTCGTTAATCATTTTCACCTCAATGAGGTCGTGCCCTGGAGCTTTCTTTATGTTTAGACTATTGATAATTTTAGAGATTTCTTCAGTCGTGAAGGGAGGGCTGTCGGCTGTTCCTTGTGTTTTTATTGTAGAGTTTCTAACGTTTTTATGCCAGTCTGTTTCTGTTAATTGATCGTCGCTTGGTACTGGTGTGTTTAATAGTATTTGTGCGGTTTCAGTCCACGTACTTGTGTGTGTTCCGGAGATTGCAATATTGCTCTGCTCCGATTCCAATCTGAGTCTGTTTGTTTGCAGTTTATATACGAGGCTCCAACGTTGCCTATTGCCCTCTCCCTCCACGAACCTTTCCCAGCTGTTTTATTTTTCTTTCCTGACATCAGATGCATATTTATTTCTAACTTTTTCGAAGTTTTGGAGCAAGCGTTTCCTTGCAGTTTCGTCACTAGTTCGCTGCAACCCATGCCGGGCTTCAAACATCTTTTCTCTCAGTTTCCTGAGTGCTTGTCTCCACCACGGCACAGACTTGCTATATATCCGTTTTCTCGGAATGGTATCTTTGGCTACGTCCAAAATAATCCTATCTATAGTTTCGGCTATTGTCTGCGCGTCGCCTGTCTCGAGGATCGGCCTGATTTAAGTTATTGCTCGGTTTATGTGCGCCAGAAACTCATCCCAATTTGCTCTGTTAATATTAAATCGATTGCCATCTTGTGTTAACTGTGTTGCTTGTTTCGCAAGTACGATTTCAAAAGTTATTAGTCTGTGGTCGCTGTTTATCATGTCAGGGTGAACTGTCCAGTTTTTGATCTTAGTGGCTATTGAATTTGTGGCTATTGTGATATCAATGTTGGATTGGCCGTGAATGTTGTTGAAGGTGGGCGCGTTACCGGTTCTATTAAGTATTATTGGTCTATGTTGTGCAATAAGTTCCTCGAGTGCCTCAGCTCTCTGTTCAGATGTTCCGTAGCGGGGTGTTAGCCTATGCCAGGAGGTCGACGTTCGTATCCATACATACAATTAGCTCATTCCCCCGGAGGGTGTTTAAAATTTTTTCCAGCTGCTGTTGGTAGGCGCAAATCGGATTCGAGTGCTGCATATAGGCGCTCACAAAGTAAAACGAGGTGGACTGCAGCACCATTTCGACGCACGTAAAGTGCGTGGAGCAGAGATGCTCGAGCTTTAGGCATTTAATGTCCGGGTTTCGGACTGCTATGGCGGATTTGGGACTCACATTCCTCACCGTACTCTTGAAGGCTCTGGTGTCCAGGATGGTCCTTGTCGTCAGCCCAAGACCCCTGATGATTCCATTGGAATTGTAGGGCTCCTGGAGGGCTATCGCGTCGATTCCCAGCTCCATCATGGACACCCTTACGTCGTCTAATGCTACGCGTGAATTTTGTGCGTTTCATTGAGCTAACCTTACTATTTGCGGAGATCCTATGTTTTCACGTCCATTCCCTATAATTAGTCTTAGAGATTAAATTAGCTAGCGCGAATTTGTAAGCCGGGCACTCCGGTGACCGCGATGAGTGATTGCAGGGCTTAAGCGCGCGCTTGCAATTAATGCACTGCGGGGTTTCAAGTTTCTTAGGACATTCCTTGAACGCGTGTCCTTCGCTACCACAGTGACCGCAGACCTCCTTAGGCACTTTACAGTGTTTGGCCACGTGGCCGGACGACTGGCACTTATAACACCTGCTCACCATAAGATAGTCCCTCACCCTCAGCGAGTGCCATCCCACGTAGGCCCGATCTTGACTGAGGAGGGCTTCTCTTATCTTCGGTGACACCACAAGCACATTGTTAGCAGTTTCTCCGTTTCTGGAGCCAGTCTTGTGGGAAATTTTTATATCTTCATTCACCAGAGTGTTCAGGTTCTGTTGGCACATGCATTTCAGGAACTCCGTCTCAGAGACGGCATTGGGGACATCGTAGACAATGACTCTTGGCTTTTTTTAGCCGGGAGTCCGACAACGAGTCCCGCAGCCTCCAACTTGTCACTCTTGAGCACGCGCTCCATGTCCTCCTTGGTTGCAGTTACCACCAGCACACCGTTGTTGGAAATTTTCTTTACGCCTCTGATTTTAAGTTTTTCTGTGGCCGGTGCAAAGCTGGTAACCAGTGTTTGTTTAGTGGTATCGCTACTTTGAACAGGGGCTCCAGCTTTCGGATACAGGGCGACAACGTGACGCACCGGTGTCGACGAGCGTTGTGCCGGTTTTGGTACCGCTGGTGCCTTAAGTCTATCAGCATAGGTCGTAGGCTTTTGTGTTGTACTTTTTAATTCATTGATCGAATTTGTCAGAGTTAATTTAAAATAAGAGAGGTCTTTGCCAGTTCAAGGTTCTGGGGTAAGTGCTGTGTGGTTCATCACAGTCCTCTTTCCCGAAGGCTGCATAGCCTTCCCCACTCCGTGGCCAGATCCTACAGGACAAAGGTCCTTTCTTTTTGGCGACGCAATGTCGGGCTGCTCGCAATGTTTAGACTTTCCCATGACTAACATAAACAATACATCCCTTGGCGTCCGACGGCTGCACGCCTTCGAGGCGCCAGCCGTCAAGTGGCGCTTTGGGGTTGCATTCATACTTTGTTACATGTTCTCTCGCTAGGCACACCAGATACCCAGTCATAAATCGGTCACTCGCCTAAATTACGGTCTAGGCCCTTTTTCAGCGACCACCCAAAATGCGGTGTCGCTAACACGGCCAACCTGACCTGCTTCACGCTCTCGGGAAGCATCGTTTAATCAGAACAGCTTGTAACACTTGCAATATAGATCATCGGGTCAACAATCTTCTCAATCAATCTTGCACACTGTTCAGGCATCCAGATTTGCAATTTTCTCAATTGTTACCGTCAATCACGTACACCGTAAGTGTCTCCAGGCGTCGTGACCTCCACAACTCCGCACACTGTATGTACCCTGTTGCAGTCACCGCCAAACACATACACCGTAAGTGTCTCCAGGCGTCGTGACCTCCACAACTCCGCACACTGCATGTACCCTGTTGCAGTCACCGCCAAACACTTCTACCACACTAGTGTCTCATCCAGATCATAACATCCTCTATTCCGCGCAATTCGTATACATTTCAAACGTCGTCCTTCGAAGAATACTGTACCAAGTCGGTGGTCTCACAGCCACCTATGATACAGATCTTCGAACCCATAACGTTACTCTATTCTGTACACGACATTGTCGCCTTTCATTCGCACATAGTACTCACTGTACTTTCTCTCATATGTGGTACTCATTGTACCTTCCGTTCATGCAAAGTACTCACTGTACTTCCTCTCAGGCGTGGTACTCACTGTACCTTCCGTTCATGCATAGTGCTCACTGTACGTCCTCTCAGACATAGTACTCACTGTACCTTTCATTCATGCATAGTACTCACTGTACTCTTTTTCATACGTGGTACTCACTGTACCTTTCATTCATCTATACTTCTTAAATCGCTTACGATAGATAAGGTTAAATACAATTCAACTAAAATTAAATTCAAACAGTTATTTAATAGGCACAACAAGAGGTAACAATATATAGTATAAACATAATATAGGATGTATAACATTACACTCGAACTACTATACATATATCGCTAACACGGCTCATCTTTTTCGCTATCGTCTGTACTAGATAGGTCTTCTGCCGGCCAATCGCCCTTCCATAATCGAAGACGATCTTTGGGTGCCACTTGCACCTTGCCGCTCACGCCTATGATTTCGTACCGATCGTTAGGTAGTACTTTGGTTATTGTGAAAGGGCCATTATATTTTTGATCGGTTTTGGCTCCGCGTGTATTGGCCGGTTTCGCAAAAACTGAATCCCCTTCTTTGTACACAATATTGTTTTTCCTTGTTTTATTGAATCTCAATGCCTGTTGTTCGGCATTCTTATTCAATCGATCTAATGGAGTTAATCTATCGGAAACTAAATATATTTGTTCATTTGTGTTGGGTAAATCTCTTTCTGCAACTACGGCGTTACTCGTTCCCGATTCGGTACCGAACAATAATCTAGTTGGCGAAAATCCAGTTGATTTTTGCACGGTAGTATTCAAAGTGAGCATTAGCTTTGCTAACTTGCTCGGCCATTCTTTCTTATTTTTCTGTATTTCTACAATAAGGAGATTCGTTACCGTCGGAACGTATCTTTCGGCCTGCCCGTTTGCACGAGGAGCCCCCGAAGCAATATAACGGACTTCCACCTGATGTTTTCTTAAAAATTGCTCTAGCGGTCTGTACGTAAAATTCGTACCGCGATCTAGCACTACGAGGCGAGGCACACCGAACAATGTGAGCCGCTCCTGGAATACCTATAGTGTCTCGCTCCCGGACAACGATTTGATTGGGACCAGCTGAACGTATTTTGTGAAGGCATCTACGAAAATTAGCACGTGCTGGTAACCGTCTTTCGATAACTCGAAGGGCTCTACGCAATCACAGTGTATCGTGTCGAAAGGTACTCCCCGTTTCTGGATAGAATGCAAAAGTCCCTGTTTCGGACCACTTTGCCGTTTACACACAATACACGTAATATAGTGATTGATGTATTTCCGCACAAATCGAGGCATCTTTGGGAACCAGTACTTCTGCGCGATTTTGTCATACGTTTTCTCGTACCCAACGTGACAATTCTCATCGTGGTACAACCGTAATAATCCCAAACGACTACCTTTCGGCACGAAACTTCTGTATATGACTCGACCCGTTTCGCGTTTCATCTTACGGCACAAGATTCCGTTCCATAACTCGTAGTCGCTAAAAACGCTATCGTTGGCCTCTAGTCTTTGGATCAACTCCTCGGTTTCCGTGTCTCTCTTTTGGGCTATCTTTAACCAGTTACCCTCGTTTATTACATTCACATGATGAATTTCACGGGGGTTCCTGCTTAAATAATCTACGTGTTCTATCTGTCTGCCTTTACGATATTCTATTTCAAATGTAAAATCTTGTAGGAAGACCCACCATCTGGCCACTCGCGGCAACAAATCCTTTTTGTTGCGTGTGGCCTTTATGGCATTGCAATCAGTGACAATTTTAAACTTAATGCCCAGTAGATACACACGGAAATGTTTTAATGCGTTGACAATGGCCAACGTTTCTAATTCGTAGGAATGGTAGCGAGATTCCTCCGGCGTCGTACGCCTGCTAAAATACGCTACCACCTTGAGTTGTCCACCTGACCTTTAGAACAATATAGCTCCATAGCCGAGCGAACTTGCATCGGTATGTAGCTCTGTTTCCCTTTCCGGATCAAAAACTACGAGTACCGGATCGGAGCTAAGTTTGCCTATTATGTACTGTCGAACATCTTCCTGCTCTTGTTCCCACCGCCAAGGTTCACTACCTTTAGTTAATTTCGTGATAGCGGCTGCGCGAACAGCAAATTCGGGAATAAATTTTCTGAAGTAACTCGCTAACCCCATAAATTGCCTGACCTGCTTTACATTTCGTGGTTACGGCGACTCTAACAATGCCTTAACCTTTTCCTTTTCTGGTCTAATACCGTCAAACGATACCTCACGACCCAGATATTCGACGGACGGCTCGAAAAATTTACATTTCTTTATATTCAATGAGAATCCCGATCTATTTAATGCGTCTAATACCTTATCTAATTTCTCCAACCCTTCCTCGATCGTTTGAGATGGAATTGAAATATCGTCCAAATACACGAGGGCTGTACTATTTTTCAGGCTCCCAAGGGCAATGTTTATGGCTCTCTGGAAAACGGCGGAGGCATTACAGAGCCCGAAGGGCATGCGCAAATATTCATAATGTCCGTCAGGCGTAACGAAGGCAGTCTTTTGTATCGAGTCTGACGCGATAGGTATCTGATGGAATCCTGCCGCCATGTCGATAGTCGTAAAGTATTTTCCCTTGCCTAATCAGTCCAGCTGATTCTCAATCAACGGTAACGGATATCGGTCCCTAACGGTTATCTTATTTAGCGCCCGGAAATCAACGCATAGCCGATCTTCGCCGCTTTTCTTTTTTACTAAAATAGCAGGGCTAGCAAACGGCGAGACGCTTTCGCGTATTATACCGTTCGTCAATAAATCGTCGATGATTCTACGCATTACTTCGCGTTCGGAGACGGATAGGCGGTACGGATGGTAATGGATCACCCGATCCCCCTTAAAGTAATATTCAATGCTGCTGTACTCACCGTCCTTACAGCATTGCCCGTAGTGACCATATCTTTATACTTCTCTAGCAGCGGTTCCAGAAGGCTGCGTATCTTTTCGTCATATACTCGGACTGCAAGGCATTCCGCGCGGGACGTCCCTCCTCCACAGTTGTCATCGGGGTCAACGATCCGGTGCTGCAAGCTGGTGGTCCCGTCCGTGTCTGTGACCATCTGCAGGTCACGATGAACGAATACGTTCTTTCCCACGATGACGTCGTATGGCATCGCACTGTCTGGGACAACGAATATGTCGAGTTCGACACTTATGTCGTCCGTCTGGATCATCGTTGTCACGCAGCCTGAGGTTTCGATTGAAGATTCTCCAAGTCCTCGCACTACTGTAGAATATGGCTCGAATTTGCAGTTGGCCCTCTTCGCTACAGTCTCCTTGACGAGAGAGCACGTTGCACCGCTGTCCATTAAACACGATTTAATGAGCGTGTCTTTTAATAACACCGATGTTAGTTTGTGTTCAGTTGTAAGACAAACGCTGACTTCGGCCTTCCTGTTTTTTGAAGCGAAGACGGGCTTATCATTGCCGCCATTTCGGGAAGCCCGTTGCTTTAACCAGCAACTCGCTTCGTTGTGTCCCCTTTTCGAACAAAATTCGCACATGGTTGTCTTCTGGGAAGTTCCCGGCTTCTCCTCGATCTTTTGCCGTTTGGGGCATTTAGCGGTCAGGTGATTCGGGTCATCGCAGGTAAAGCACCGTTTCCTCAATGGTTCAGCTTTACGATCCCGGTCTCGTTGTTTAACGTCACTAAATACTTTCTTTTCTGGGATTATCTTTTGGTATCCTCCGATCCCTGCCAATAGGTCCGCAGTAGATTGATACTTCGCGTTAAGCATCGCTTGCCGGACGATAGGATCTGTAATCCCACCTGCGATGATTTCTACTTCTTCCGATATCGTAAATGACACTCGGGTTTGCTTTATGTATTCAAACTTCTTATGCGCATATTCCGCGTACGTAGGTACGTTCTCACTCACGTACTGCAGGGCACGCAGAAGTTTATCCGTCAATCTTCTTTCGGACACAAACACCCCGCACAAGTCCTCGCGAAACTTTTTCCAGGTTACTGGGGTACCGTTCCAGCCCTGGTACCATTTCTTTGCGGCGCCTGTCAAAGAATGTGTCGCTAAATTAAGCCGCCTCTCTACCGACAGATGCTTCGTTAACTCTTCCACTCTGTCACACCACACATTGGCGTCGTATCCCACGTCAGTCCCACTAAATTCTGGCAACGCACTCACTAACGATGCCGAAGATACTGCGGACGTCGCATTCGCGGAGAACGTTGCAATTGTATTGCTGATGTTTTCAAGCATCCGCTTGAGCACATCTTCGACACTCTTCGATTCAGATGACGACGCGTTACTTTCCATGTTCACCGAATGAGGTTTATCGAATCCCGCTTCTGATGTTAGAGTTAGTTTAAAATAAGGGAGGTCTTTGCCAGTTCAAGGTTCTGGGGTAAGTGCTGTGTGGTTCATCACAGTCCTCTTTCCCGAAGGCTGCATAGCCTTCCCCACTCCGTGGCCAGATCCTACAGGACAAAGGTCCTTTCTTTTGGCGACGCAACGTCGGGCTGCTCGCAATGTTTAGACTTTCCCATGACTAACATAAACAATACATCCCTTGGCGCCCGACGGCTGCACGCCTTCGAGGCGCCAGCCGTCAAGTGGCGCTTTGGGGTTGAATTCATACTTTGTTACATGTTCTCTCGCTAGGCACATCAGATACCCAGTCATAAATCAGTCACTCGCCTAAATTACGGTCTAGGCCCTTTTTCAGCGACCACCCAAAATGCGGCATCGCTAACAAATTAGTTGCACCTAGCACGGTTTTTTTCAGGTTACGTAGTCTATCGTCTAGAGCCGTCGTCCCGTGTTGTCTCTTATTGAGGTTCTCATTCTCTTGGGAGAGTCGCGTGATGGTCAGTAGCTTCTTGGCCGCGAAGTTTTTGATGGTTTTAATTCCTTTGTCGTTAACCTCCTCGACGGTGAGGTTATTACGGTACTGGACGAATTTCGTATATGCCACAGTATCAGACTGCTGGTCGGTGTCTGATTCTGACAGCCCACCAGTCCTTCTTCGGTCCTTAGGCGAAGTTCTCGGAGAAGATCTGGGAGGCTTTTGAAACTCGTCGTCAGTCGTGTCTGTTGCCGGCTTCTTTTTCAGTCTTCTCGCAGAAGAGTCACTGTCACTCAGTCCTTCACCGCTACGTTTGTCCTTTCGTTTCGCCACATGTTTCGCGAGAGTAACATTCTCGGTCACTAAAATTTCAGCGCACTCCAAGTTTTTTCTTTTTTACATTACTTATAATTTTCCGCTGAATCCAAATCGACAAGCAAAAAAAGGTCCCGGGATTTGTACACGCGCACTTTCGGGAATAAGTTCAGACGTTCGTCCACAGATGACGGTGGCTACCGACAGGAAGGCAATATGACCGACTTCCCAGCCACGTGGAGATAAAATCACTTAATAATTAATAACTATGCTAATATTTATCCTGCCACAGTCTAGCTGTTCTTAAAATGTTTAGAAACTTTTTCCGCACACGTACATATATAACACCACTTGACATCGATAATTTTTCGCCGTACAAAACGAAGCGCGCAACATGCGACACGTACAAGTGGTAAATATTTCGTTCACTAATATTTCCGCTATTACACGGAATATTAACACAATTTCTCGCACGCTACTGCACATTCACTAGTACTAAATACTAGACACGAATTCACAATTCTTTTCGCACTTTTTCCTCGAAAATTTGCATATCAAGCACGGAGCGACATGGACGTGTACGCATGGTTCGCCGCCATGTTGGACACTCAGTAGATAGGGACATCATCACCATCATTTTCCCTCAACTATTGCAGCAATCCAGCTCTCGCACATGGCTGTCTCTGTTCTCTTTCTCAGATTGCATTTCGCAATCAACAGTTCAGTTCATCGTTGAAGCCAACGTACTCTATGAGAATTGGTTGGCTTCGATATTCTTACGATGGTATTTTCATTTAAGGGGTCACTTGGCCACCGGGTACCTCAGCCAACAGAGTTCGCCGGTGTTACCGTCCCTAGCCGCGAGGAGGCGGAGCCATTTCTACTTCGTTCTTCCAGTCTATCGATATATTTACCCCACTCCAGAATTATATTCTTGGCACTGGAGTTGAATTTTTCAAATGCTGATTTTCTGTTTATTATGCGGGTTTTATATTCTAGCCACTGGGGTCTCTGAACACCTCTGATACTTTCGTACAGGGCAGCTCCCCAGAATATGGTCCACAGTTTCCTCGCAGCCGTTACACAGCGGACACGTACTCGCGGTGGCGGCTTTCCTCTTATAGAGGGACGCATTGAATGTTCCATAACCGGTAATGAAGTACACACAGTGTCTTCCCGGCCAGAACCATCTATTCTCGGACTTAAAATCCACCTGTGGGATAAACTCGTAGGTCATTCGACCATGAGAGTTGTTATCCCACCTCTCCTGCCATTTTTCTCTAATCACTCGGTTAATCGTTCGATATTCTTCTTTAAGAATCTCGAGTGTTAGATTGTCTCGTTTTTGATAGGCATAACCGTCCCATTGTACCGCTAAGTTCTTACGAACTCGAGTACAAAGCCCTCTTTTTATAATTTCTAAGTCGATTGGCAGGACCCCGGCGATGACCTGCAACGCTGAAGCGGAGGTCGTTCTGCAAGCCTTTGTCATTATGAGCAAGATAGCCCTTTTGGCGGCAGTAACGAGTCTTGAGACATGCGGTTTATTAGCTTTTTCCAGCCATGATGTGGCACCATATGTTACGATTGGCAGAAATACGGCCTTATAAAGTATATTTAATATACTGGCCTTTATGCCCCACTCTTCGTGGGCGACTCGTCTTAGAGTCAGAATATATTTCACCACTTTGTCTCTTACATACTGAGCATGTTCAACAAAGTTCATCTTTCTGACTATTATCACACCAAGATATTTGGTGTGATCTACATATTTTATGTTTTTGCAACCCAATTTTAAAGTTGGTTGTCGTTCATTGTGAAACGTACCATTAAGCATCATTGCACATGTCTTATCGAGGGATAGCCTCAGCTTGTGCAATGTGCACCATTTTTCTAGTATACTCAGCACATTAGTTACCATTTTTTCTAGCGCAGCTCTTGAATTGGCCTTGACCAGCAAGACCAAATCGTCGGCATACGTTATCGTCTCTATTTCGCTTGCAGCGAAGTTTTTGTCAATTTCGTGCAACAGCACGCCCATGCACCAACACCACGCCACAGGTCCAATAATGAATCCGTGTGGGCAGCCCTTTCTCATTCTGCTGGCGATGCGTTCGGCGTTCGAGTTGGAGTAGATAAACATCTTTCTCCTCTTAAAGTAAGACTCTATCAATCGAATGATCGTGCTGCTGTATTTAGCGTCGATTAGTCTTTTTGCTATGGCGGGCCACCATAGATTGTCAAGGGCCCCCTCTATGTTCATAAAGAAGGCTAGTACATACTTCTTATCGGGGTTTGTGGCCCCTTCTCGAAGTATATGAAGGGCGTCCTCAGTGGAACAGCCCTTCTTGAATCCAAATTGACAATTGTGGGCTAGGCCCTTGTCAATATATTGCTCTTGGATTCTATTCACGATTATCCTCTCAAAGACCTTTCCAATCATTAAGAGGAGATCAATCGGCCGATAGGAACTCGTTTTCATCCTGTCACGGTTTTTGTCTTTTAGGACAACGGCACTAGAATTTTCGTTTGGCTGGCGCCGGTCCGTCTAATGAATTATCATCTTCTGATGATGACGACCGTACTACTCTACGACGTTTGGAAGATAAAAATATTTCACTTGACGTGTCACGATCTTCTTCTCTTTCCGACATATACAATGTTATGGGCAATAACTATTTTCAAAACTAAACTCAACTTTCTTTTTACGAACAATCTGTACACTTCGGTAGGTCTTTTCCAATTGATCGCCTCTCGATGGTACGTACGTGACTTTTTTATACATCATACGAAAATATACTGAACAGAATCACACGTATACCTAAAAGGCGTCGAAATTAGCGCAACAAAGAATAATTCCTTACCTCTCAGCGATACCCTACAATTTTGTATCGCTCGCCGGCTGCCGGCTGAACGGAAAGGACAGCAAAGTCAGCGCCGGCTCAACGTGTTAATCTCCTCACCCGTTCTTTTGTCGAAGTCCTTGCTGGGACGGATCAGCAGGACGTCCGACTTCTCTTTTCTGGTAGCGTTCGCTACCGTTCCCAACAATGCTGTTGCCCTCTTGGGTGCATTCGCCGCACCGCATTCTTGCTCATACAACTGCGGAATTATCGGTGGATGTGCCTTTATGGCATCATTCTGAGCTTTCAGCTTCTCGTTCTCTATAGCGAGCTCGAGAAGCTTCTTTTCTAAAAAGCCCCACTTGGCCATTACTACATTAATTGTGGCTTTATTAATCTTGTTCTTTTTTTGCTCAAGAGAGCGCTTTCGAGATCTGTTCTCATGTTCTTCACGTCATCGAGGTGGGAGCCGCCACAGCTCTCCACCTCCATTTCTGAGCCTTCAGAGTCATTGTACATCACCGGGGGAGTGGGTGGCCCCCCTCAGCCTTTTTCTCTTAGTGGCATTGGTGGACGCCTTCCTCGTCGCACCAGCGCTCATACCCGTCTCATCTTCAGAGGAGCTGGTAGTGGTTAGCTCCTCTTTGCATTCTTTGTTTGTTTTAGGTGTGAGTTTATTCTTATTTAAGGTTGGGCCCACTTCAACATGAGAGCATCCATGGGCCCCAGAAGCAACGTATGAACGGAGGTCGATCTGGGCAGAGCATCGTTACCCAGACAAGTCAATATACCACCGGGGATTGGCAGGTTTCCGGGGAACGGACGCTAGTTACAGATGCACCCATCTGTACACGCTACGGCGCCTAGTCTGCCTCGCGCCCCGTCTCCGCGCCCGCACAGCTTGAGGTTAAGGGTTTTTTATAGAGGCGCTCATCCTCGAGGTTCAGCCGTTAAGGTAAGACCCTCGCTCCTGCGAAACATGACCACAGGTTTACGGTGTATGTATGACTCACGTAACCCCGGGTTCGTTAGGCCCGTACTGCAACAATGAAGCACTGTCTTGCGACAGCCAGCGTGTCATTAGCCTCTGAGGTTTCTGTTTTTTCTTTCGGGGATCCCATTTCTTTCGTGTACATTCTGTCATAGTTTATTCTTTATCTCTTTCCTTTCCGTCTTGGCTACTATTATTTCGCCTTTGGTTGCCTCGTCCACCGGTCGACGATATCCCTCGCAATTGTAGATTCCCCGATAGAGAGCTGGATAGCGGCTGTGGATTCTACGCCACAAGGACCCTCCTGAGGATCCCTACGATCCATGTTCACCACCACGCCTCACGTCGTAACAGAGCACGTGATGCAGCGAGCTTCTCATGCTGACGGCAAACCGCCCCCTGTATTTCACGAGCACTATCCGGTGTGTGCAGAGACAGGCCATAACGAGATACAAGCTTTAAGGCTAGAGCCACTGACGAAGTCCAGTGACTCCCCCCGAAAGAACGCTTCACGGCCTAAGGCCAGTAGAGACAAGCACTCACCAACTCCCGTGAACATCTACAAGTCGAGGTCGCCTCGTCTAAATGTCCCGTGAGGGGATTTGCCACTTACTCTTTCGCCCTCTGTATCGCACATAGGCCCAGGTGCACCGCGTGGAGGTGAGGTATGTGGACTTTGACCGGAGCCAGCCCGCCCACTTCGCCGAAGTTCTACCTTATCGTAAGCTAAAACCTACAAGAATGAACATCAGTTTCATCGTGGTTTCCCAAAAGGATGCCGGTTCCACGCTTCATACACTCAGTAGATAGGGACGTTACGTCAGAGTGATTTTACGTGTGGCACCTGGTCCGAGACCTTTTCCACACGGGGTTGAGATACATTCAACCTGCGCGCTCCCCGCAAAACCTCCACAGGAACTACCTGGTAGTGCAAGCTCTCCAGGTCTCTCTCGGTGACGGCGGGACCTTTCTAACATCACTTCTGGCTGTGCAGGCCAGCGCCCGAGCTAGGATGACGCAGCTCACCCGCCGAGGAGATCCAGAACCTCCAGCCTGCGATGTAGGCTATACCACTGCCCTCGCGAGTGCAACCCTAGGTCGACGACGGAGGGAGTAACCGCCCTCCGTGGGCTCACTTGTCAACCCCCGCGGTACCAGTGTTCGAAGTCATACTGGTCATACTCGTCGTGGGATTTACCCACTATCCATTGAGACCCTTGCAAGTCTCGACCTAGTTTGGGCCAACTCGGAACCGTAGGGACGTCATTCCCCAAGGAATGTTTTGTCCGAGGACGGCACTTCCCACCTGCGCCCATCACGGTACCAAACATTTATACTACACACACGCACTCACTCACCTTCTCTTAAACACATTCGTCGCATACTCACAAAAACAATCATGCTTCTCCTTGCATTCTAAGCCATCTCTAACATTCACACCACCATCCAGATTTACTATCACTCCACATCCTCTGATGTCCCTGCGGTCATCATACAAGGGACACTCAACCAACACATGCATCCAATCCTCTCGCTCAGCCCCGCACACACAGCTCTCTGATTCACAAAAGCCACGCTTACACAAAAACGCATTCATATTCCCATGCCCAGTCAGTAGGTAACACGGATACACATTTGGTTCAAAACTCACACTCATTCCCGCAAATCTCACGTTCTTCATAAATTCGTACGTCACTATTCCTTTCACACACGAGTCCCACCGTTGCTGCCAGCACTCATACATCCTATCATCCACACGCTTCACACATTCATCCATCGCCCTTTCACGCAAATCATCATTCGTCACCACTTCAATCACACATATCCTCGCACCATTCTTAACACACCACAGCACATCCCTTCACACACATTCCAGATCCCACGGTGGCGATCCCATCAGCACCTGCATACTCTCAGTCGACACCGTTTTACAGACATTCAAACATGCATACAAAACCATTCTCTGACATCTATTCAAGCTTCCTCTTGCATATCCATACTCCATTGCATTATACCATATGCTCGCTCCATACATCGCACACGCAACAAACAATCCCTTATAAACCATTCTAACCGCTCTCTTACGCATCCCCCACTCACACTTCAAAACACGCCTCATTTGCCCCACAACATTCATTATCTTTTTCCTCAAATACTCAAGATGCACCCTAAAGTGCATCCTCTCACTCATACATATACCCAAATACCTCACGCGCTCCACATACCTAATCGATTTACCATTCATTCTTACACTCGGTCTTCTACTCACAGCCATACTACCTTTCATCAACATAGACACAGCCTTGCGTTTGGACACATTTACGCCTACAGACACACCCCATTCACATACAATGCTCATCCATTCCGTTCCCTTCCGCTCCACTTCCATTCGGTTCTGCTCACTTGAAATCAGCAACAAATCATCCGCGTACGCCACACACTCACACCCACACTCACTCAATTGCCACAGGAGTTTGTCCATCATGAGGTTCCAGCTGAATGGACCACAGATGGACCCCTGTGGACAGCCGCGTACGACATTCCTCCAGATAGCCTCATTCGCTCCCGCCATACATGCCGTTCTGTCCAAGAAATAACTCCTCCACAGTGCCATTTCCTGGCTGCCAACTTCACTCAGCCTTTCCAGTACACACGTCCACGCGAGGTTGTCGAACGCTCCCTTGAAATCGACGAACACTCCCAAAACGTACTTGTTTTCACTCTGGTTCACGCACTCTTTCACGCGCAACCGCGCACTCTCCGTCGATCGGCCCGCTCGAAATCCGTGCTGTGCATCATTCATACACACACTCACTCTTCGTTCGATTCAACTCACCATCATTCGCTTCAACGTTTTTCCCAGGTCGGACAGCAGACTTATTGGCCTGTACGATGCGGGGCTCGATCGTGGGCTGTCCGGGAACTTTGGCAATACTACCACACATGCTCTCTTCCATTCAACAGGGAAACACCCTGTCCTCACACATGCATCATACACTCTCATCAGCCACCGAGGAATGGCCTTCCAAATCACTCGCAACATTTCACCAGTCACTCCGTCCATGCCAGGCGCCTTGCCTAGTCTCGCTATCTTCACAGCTTCATTCACCTCTTCCCATTCAAAACATTCATTCTTATTCTCCCATACATTCACATGACAGCTCACATCCATACTCGTAGCCGGGAAGAATCGCTCCATTAAGACATTCGCACACTCACTCCACGTGGAACAACTCACACCATCAACATTCAAAGAACACAATCTCTCTCTCACAGCCTTACCTCTGCACAATCTATATACGGGACCCTATGGATCCAGGTTACTTGACTCACTAACGAATCGTTGCCAGCTCGCTTCTTTCATTCTTCTCAATTCATTCTTATACTCATTTAACTCAACCTTGTATTCCGCTAGCCTTAGGCCTACATTCTCGCTTCCTCTCTTTCTTGCCAACTGATACACACTCCTGCCTTCTTTTTCATTCGTTCTATCTCACGTGTCCACCACACAACCTTCCTATCGCACCAGCGACTACTCTCTCTCATTCTCCTATCGTTCACTTCCTGGATCCATTTCATCACCGTGTCAAGCAACCGTTCCACGTTTTCATCATCCATTACTTCCATGCCTTGTAAACTCGCGCACTCCTTCAGATCATTCGCATACTCTTCCCAGCATACGCCCTTAGTCACCCACCTCTTACATACATTACAGGAACTCTCGTCACGCACACCCGCAATCATTCGTATAAGGATCACATTGTGATCACTTATACAACAATCATTCTTAACCTCCCATTCATATCGGCATCCGGCTGGCACACCATTTACCAAAGTGACATTCATACCCTCAAACGAATAAAATTCACTCGTCTCATTCAACACGACCATTGCTTTCTCTAAAATCCGCTCCACAAGCACACATTCCCTCTGTCCCTATCTACTTTCTAGCAAAACCACTACCAAGGGAACGGGCTTGGAAAAATTAGCGGGGAAAGAATACCCTGTTGAGCTTGACTCTAGTCTGGCATTGTAAGGAGACATGAGAGGTGTAGCATAAGTGGGAGATGGTAACATCGCCGGTGAAATACCACTACTTTCATCGTTTCTTTACTTACTCGGTTAGGCGGAGCGCGTGCTCGGTACTTCGACCCGGTTGTCACGGTGTTCTACAGCCAAGCGTGTAAGAGTGGTGTGAGGCCTCCGCCGGCCGATCGCCAAAAATACTCCCGCGTGATCCGATTCGAGGACACTACCAGGCGGGGAGTTTGACTGGGGCGGTACATCTGTCAATGAATAACGCAGGTGTCCTAAGGCCAGCTCAGCGACGACAGAAACATCGCGTAGAGCAAAGGGCAAAAGCTGGCTTGATCTCGATGTTCAGTA
>JAOPTO010002369.1:438418-474187 GCA_033822845.1 Tetrapedia diversipes | reverse complement strand
TCTTTCTCTGCCGGCTGCAAGCAGATCCTGGCTTACGTGAGAAATCTTAGGGAACCGTTATTGTATATCGTACTGGCTGTCGTTCGCAAGACACAAAGGCCCTATTCATCCGCGTGTGCAATCGTATGCACAGGAACTGATCCTGACTTCCAGCATGCCTCGCATCGCTTCGCGCCATCCTCTCCGGGCACCGAGTACCTCCTTGCTCGCTCAACCTCGTTAGATCGTGGTAAAAGAATAATATCCGGTGTTAGAGCCGTCGTTCCACTAAGCGAAATCCCGATTATGCTCTATGCTTCCGACGCTTTCACCGAAAACATTCATTACGCTTATCCTCTGTTCGATCGGCGAGGTTAAGTACCATCGGCAGAACAGTCGGTGATCAGATTTTAGGCCCGATGTCAGGTAGGAGATAGCGCGGTGCACCTCGCTAGTCACTTCCTCCTGCTCACTTTCGATCTCGAAATTTTAATCTGCGGAAGGCGTGATTTAGTCGTGGGGCAACACAGACGGAAGTTTATCATCGTTCGAATACCTGTTTCAGTAATTTAATGGATAGAGTCTCAGTAAATTGTAGTGTTTGGCTTATATCTTAATGATAGAATTAGAAAGATATTTCGTTAATCTTCATTTTTTATTCGCAACTTTAAAAGACAATGTTTAAAAAGAAAATGGCCAATTGACCTCAAATGAGGCTTAGGAGGTCTTTTCAATGGAAAAGCCCTCATCATGCTTGCAACAGATTATGTATTAACCCACCGGACCATAGAATTTAAATAAATTAAAAAAAAGCTGACAATCTTTTCCAACAAAGCTTTCAAAAATTCTGAATTATAATAATGAGTAAAAGGATAACCTTACTTTCCAATATATTTGTATAAAGAACCCCACAATAGCGATTTTTTCACATTAATACCAGTCAATCTCACAATTTACCTGAAACATCCATCAAACGTCCCCATGCTAAACTCTGCAACCCCAAAAACAACATAGGGGTGCAAAATCAGAAACCACCATAACCACGATGGTTCAGTCCATCGTTTGGGCCAGTTGTCGTTGGCATAATTAACGTCGCGGTCGCAGCCGATTCCCATGTCCGTGTATTCCGCGAGTTTCCACGAGCCGCTCTCGGAATAAGTCCTCGTTTGTAGGTGGATACCTTCGTCACGGTGAGCGGTTCGCACCATGGTTTACCGGACAATCGTGGTGGACGCGCTCGAGGACGATGAGCGGAGACAGGACAAGCGAGAGAGAGAGAGAGGAAGAAACCGTCGTTGGGAAGGAAGGGGGGGAGAAAAAGAGACGCTGGCAAAGAGTGTAGAGGGGGGAGGGACGGGGAGGAAGGAGCAAAGAAGGAAGGAGAGAGAAAGAGAGAGAAGCAGAGGCAGAGACAGAGAGAAAGAGAGAAGAGAAGGGACCTTCTTCTTGGTAGCGGCCGCGGAGGAAGAAAACGAGGGACCACCGGGAAGAGGGAGGCAAGGGGCAAGGAGAATGTCGTGCTGTGCTCATCGAGGTGTAGATCCTCGTCCCCTGGGTCGTTCCTACGCCGTGGTCAGCGTCCCACTAAGCCACGGTCACGTTTACATTCGCGTTCTGACTGCGTTTAAATTGCAGTCGTACGTAGAAAAATGAGCCTCGATGCTCGCCTCCGTTGTCTAGCCTCTTCTACGCCGTTCCTCTTTGCTGGCCATCGAAAATGTCCTTTCTTTATCCAGCTCCTCTTCTGTGTCCGTTCTCAGGCGGCATTTGTCCGCGACTGTTTCGGAACACAGGTTTCTAGGACTCGCTGATTCGATCGAGCAAAAGTAACACTCTCTACGAGAATGTTTCAGTCGATGATGTGGCGTTTTGCTTCTTCTCGTATTTTTTTTAAATTTTATTCATTTATTGTTTATTGGACGGGATATGGAGTTCTATTTTACACTATGAACAACCGATTGAAGTACTTATTTAGAAATTCATATTGTAACTGTCCATGGACAGTTGAAGGTATACCCAATCCCTCTGTATTCTACTTTCTGACCCTGCTTCTATCTAGGAATTTAGCTAGTTTTAGGTCTTTTATATTATACAGTCAACAGTTCTTGAACCTAACCTGAACTTAATCTGAACCTAATCTGAATGCACTAAGGACAAAATTTCACATCTTCAATGCTATCTAATCCAAAGTCACTTCCATCATGACTTCCCTAAATCCCCTACAATCGAAACTTCACCTCTAAAGAACTAAACTTCCCCAAACCACGATGTCCCCGGGCACACCAGGAATTAAATTTCCTTTTTCAATCGATGGGCCAATAAATTTCTACTTTTATTCAAAACCGAGCCCTCGCCACCGCGTTTTATCCCTAAATACACCCTAGGAAACACAGCAGCCGATAAGATCGAGCGTGTCGGAGTCTCGCTTCAGCGATCGTTTCGCGCCTCGAATCGCACCTGTCGACACGGTTCTCGCAGCCTGTCCAGCGCCATAGCAGAAGCGACACCATGGACACCGCATTTCTATGGCTGGGCCCGTTCAGAGGGACGTGGTGGTTGCACGGATTAAGATGTAAGCGACACGTTGTAACAGCAGGCCACGCGATAGGTCGACCGGTTCACCTGGGTCCCTCTTTATTTCTCGTTCGTGGAAACCGTAAAGTCCATTTGAAGCGCGGCTCGGTTCGCGCTCCGATGGGCTGCGAGAGCGTTTCTGGACTTTTACGGAAATCGGGAACCTGGGAGCACCGTGCGCCATGTACAGTGCTCGGCCTATGGTGGCGAATGACCTAGCCCGATCCATAAGCGTAAGTACCTCGCCTCGAGAGCACCCCGCTTTCGAGAGCGTGTTCGAACGGCGACGACGATGTTTCTCGGAGCGAGAACACGTCGAGGGAAAGGGGGATTGAGATATCGAGGATCGAGCTGATTTCTTTTATCAAGAACGTGGACGTTAAGACCAGAAGAGAGATTTGAACGCGGTGAATACTCTTTTTAGATGTCTAAGCACTGAGAGGATATTTGAATTCGAACTGGTAGTTACTATGAGTGCAATGCGTTACTGTTAACTGTTTGGGCTGATAATTCTTCAATTCACCACTTTAGGAAGCAACATTCCATAAATTTAATTGGAACCTAATCCGGAGACAAAAAGTATCGCGAAACACAGCTCCACTGAGAAAATCAGCCGATAATTCTTCAAATTAGCACTTTGGAAAACAAAATTCCAGCAATTTAATTATATCGTTTATAATATGGCTTTTATATCTAACCTAACCCGAAGACAAGAAGTATCGCGAAACACAGCTCCACTGAGAAAATCAGCTGATAATTCTTCAAATTATCACTTTAGAAAATAAAATTCCATCAATTTAATTATATCGTTTATAGTATGACTGTTATATGTGTAATAAGGATGCACAGGGAAAGTGATAAACCGAAAAGTACTCTGTATTACTTGAAAAATGTGTTGCACACCATAGGGTCCCTAGAAATGGTTCGAAAACAAATTTTCCCATTTCGTTTTTGTAGGATGGCGATCTAGTGGATGCAATCGAGTGATGCGATTATAGTGCAAGTAACAGAGTAGAGCCTGAGGATAAACAATTTCGAGAAACTTTTAAATGAAACCTCCCGGTGGTTGATAAATGTTCCAAACTATAATTTTGTCGAGCGTAACGCGAAATTCGATTTGTTTTCAACTGGACGGAAGAGGATGCTTGAAGCTTCTGTTAAAAGGATCAAAATGACGCGACGCTGAGTACACACGATCATCATAGAAGTATTATAATTTGGAAGCAGCAACTGGTTCCCGTCCGGCAGAACCAGGAAAGATTAATCAGCAGTTACGATCAAACGGAGCGACTGCAACGGATGCGTGTGCATAATATGTAAATCGGCGGCGACGTGTCTCTCGTTGCGAAAAACGAAAGAGAACTAGACTTCGTCGGTCGTGTTTACGGTAATAAATAACGAGGAGGTAGGCACGACGATGTCACTCTATCCCGCTGGTGCTCGCCTGGGTGCGCTTCGCTCGGTGCGTCGCAGGATGATGAAGCGGGCTCTCCTTTTTCCAGCCAGGACACGCATTATATCGCGACTACGCGCGCGTACACACGCTTTTGTATCGCGTGTGCATCGTGCAACGTACACTACCGGCCAAAAGCTTGGCATCGCTTCCTGGATGGAAGTACCAAACTCGAGAGCTAATGTTTTCAACAACTTCAACTGAGTACTGTCCGTACCAATGATGGTTTTCTTTCTTGAACAATGCAATTACTTTATATTTTCTTAAAAATCGTTCGCAATCTTTGAAATGCATGACAATTCCAAATTTTTGGTTGATGATGTGTAGACAGTTATTGAAGTTCGCATGCAGTCGACAAACTTTAATAGTAGAACTACTGACAATTAAAGTGTACTTATTTGCATGGAACAAATTATAAGGTTGCTATGAATAATCCCAATCTATCTAATTAACTGATTATACAAGCATTAAATGTTTGAACTCTTGATTTTTTCCATTTCGAACGTTTAAAATTTGACGAGTGCATCGAGTGCACTTTTGTAATTGACTGTATACGCATTATTCTAACCTCGAAGTGTGACGTAGAACACAACAGAGAGAGAGAGAGAGAGAGAGAGGGAGAGAGAGAGAGAGAGAAGCAGAGGCTTATCGCGACCGCTACCGGTGCACCAAAGCATCGCGTATATCCGCGATCTAAAGCCGGGAAATCCCCGATCTTCATTAGCATACAGCGTCCAGAGCCGCGCGCAAAGAAGAAAATTTCCATTTGATCAAGCCGAAGATCGACCGACGAGGTACACTAACCTGATTCGCGTGGGGATCAAGAAATTCCCCTCTGTTTCCGTTTTTTTTACACAACTCCCCCACTCCATCTTTCTTGTGTAACTTCATCCATTAACACTAGATTTACAGACATTTCTTGTATAACTACTTCTAATATTCATATATCAAGGAATAGGTATACATCAAACAGAATTTGGGTTTATTTGCATTGATCCTTTAATAAAACTTAGTAAAAATTGCTAGGAATAGTAGCAATTATTTTTGCAAATTTTATTCATTGAAGTCTGTTACTAATGTTAATGAATCAACATGTAATAATTTTATTACATTGCCTCATTTACCATTTTTTACACAAAAATTCCAATCACTTGTAGGCTCGTTGAATTTTTATTTTTAATATATTCAGATTGTTAAGTAGAGATAATAAGTAATGGAATGTGAAGGAAAATATATAGATGCAATAGAAATTTTTTCATAATTAACACGTATTTCTCATGAATTCCCTTATAATTAATAACAATATCGATATTTCTTTGAAACATTCACCATCTTTTCCTGCACATTGTATCTCAGTCAATTATTACTTAAATTTGTAGCAGAAATTGTTGGCGCAGTTCCTTTGAGACGTTCATGGGTCGCAAATGACCCTGCCATACTAATTACAGTATCTACGTGTTGCAATATGCAGGAAATTAATAAGCAGGTCGCCAGAATTCCATTTCAACAATGTAAATCACCCGAAGAAAAACGAGAAAATGGCGAACGAAACGTTGATCCTTAATGGTTTAACCGAGTTCTCTCGCGGTTTGATCTTCGGAGACTCCTCGCCGATAAAATCGCGGCGAATTAAATACCGACGCGGTGGTTTCGTTTAATCGAGATTCCCGGCTGAAAACGCGAGCGCCCCGCGATTCTTATCAGCGCCGCATGATTATCGTTGCCAGGGGAAAGAAGGACATGCCGGCGAGAGAAGGAGGTTGCCTTATGAATTTTGATGATATCTGATCGATGACTCGCGAGCAAAAATCCGGCTCGTTAAAGGGAAATTTATAACCGACCTATTCCAGTTTCGTGCCTGGGATTCTATGGACGGACTTGCAACGGTGGAACGGTAAATTATATGCAAGGTTCACTCGCGCGCGCTCGCGCGTACATGCACTTTCCCGTGCGGACCGATCCTTCTTTCTTTCTTCCTCCGCTTCTGCCTCTATACGTCTGTTTCCCTCCCACTTTCTCCCTCTTCTCCTCTCTTTCTCCCCCAGTATCTTCCTGTGAGTCTTTCAATCACTCTCATTTTTTTCTCTCTTTCTCTCTTTTTTGTTCTCGTTTCTCTCTTACTCTCGCTCTCCCCTCTCTTTCTGTGTGTCTGTTTTCCAATCACTCTCATCCTCTCTCTCTTTCTCTCCCTCCTCCCTTTCTGTGTGTCCGTTTTCCAATCACTCTCATTCTCTCTCTCTTTCTCTTTCTCCTCTCTTTCTGTGTGTCTGTTTCCCAATCGCTCTCATTCTCTCTCTATCTCTTTCTTTTTCCTCTCTTTCTGAGTGTCTGTTTTTCAATCACTCCGATACTATCTCTTTATCTTTCCGTCTCCTCTTCTTTCCTCTCATTCTCTCTCCTTCTCTCCGTATATCCTGTATCCAGAAACGCACAGCGCCCGCAACAACGGTGCTACAGCGTCGCTTGTACAGCGATATAAAAGTTTTTTGCATTGTGGGGAACGAACAGAACGCATCGGAAGATGTTGCGGTGCAACACGGAACGGACGCGGGAAAAAAGTTGGCAAGCTTCTGCCTCCGTAACGTGTCCATGTGCACTCGCCTATGAAATTATTTATATTCGTGTGGTTCTCCGTGATTAGATTTAGCTGCTGCGTTGTCCGGGTTGGGTTAAAAACGGTTGATGTTCGCGCGGAAACATGGCCGCCATGATGGAATCAGCTGGATTAGAACGGAGCGGTTTATAGGTTAGGTTCACTGAATTGAATTCTTTTTTAGCTTATCAGAAATTTATCGTGAACTGGATGTCTTAAAATATTTTCTAATTGATGTAGGGTGTGGAAATATTTACAATTGTGAAAGATTGAGTATCTTATTACAAATTTATAATCAAGTTGTAGATAGTAACTATAATTCAAATACATTAGCTATAATTAAAGTAATTATAACTTAAAATCCTATCATTTCAATTAAATTGGATTTTTCTTTAATTCATATCACATTTTCTTCAAATTTTCATCATCGATGGAATACCATAGAAATACTCAAATTCCCCAACTTTCCCTACTTACACCAAACCTTAAGTATCCACCGTATATCCACCGCCGTCAACAATTCCATCAAATTTACTCCACCAAGAACTCTCCCAACCGGAGTAGAACTTTTCCTCTTAACCTCTCCCCATAAATCCGCGATCGAGTGCAGGTTCCGTAAGAAGCTCGAGAGCATTATCCGAAGTACTTTCGGTCGTATAGTCGGGCAGGTGGTTGCAATTTTCGAGCGGTTTCCGCGGACTGGATATCGAAGAAAGAAGAGCAGCAGGGAAGAGCTCTAAGAGTGGTCGGTCGGGATGGCGAGGGGAGGGTAATTTTAGCTAGGTTGCCGGTAATTTCACGCTTTTACTCGGGCAGGTTAGCAAGGCGCGGCTCGTTCTCGTGGAAAATGTCGTCCTCCTCGCGTACCGGCTCGTGCACCGACGGCTCGTCTTCCTCTGTCGCGTTCGGTAAAGGCCTTCGAGTGGGTGCACACACGAAAACCGCGAGACCGTACATCCAGATAGTTACGGGACATGACTTCCTCGCTCGCGGGACTTTATCGCCCCAGAAATCTGCTGCCGTGTGCATGAACACTTACATGGCCGTGCATGCATGCACGATGTGTACACCGTTGTACACCGTTTCGCGTTCCGGACTTGCTGAAGTTCTGCGGCTGTTCACTTGCCGTCCGTGGATTGTCGTGAAACAAGGACACGAGGGGGGTTTAAAGGGTGGTGGTCGAAGGGGGGAATCATCGATCGTTCGAAAACAATGGATACTGCAGAATTTTCGAGCGCCTCCCTTTTTCGTTTTGATTTACCGTCGCATCGAGATCGTGATCATTAGTACGATCTGGTTGTTTTAAATCTCGTGGAATAGATCTGTAGGTAGGTGATTTTAAACTTCCTGATGAAAATTTGTATACACTCTCTTTTAACCGCTTGCACTCGGAACCAAGTTGTCGATGATCAACTGACATCAGTTTCACAAATTTTCAGCTGCCAGATAGTCGTATTTAAAAGTTCCAATAATGTTTATCAAAAAATAAATTCTAATACAAGCGAATTCTGATCTACTTAATGTAGCTGCTTTGCACTCTGAAATTTTAGAAGTCAAATGGTCGCTTTCCAAGCGTAAAGGTATGAAAGTCTTAAGGTACTCATGTTCTCTGAAAATCAGGATGAAGCTAACATTAGAGTCATTGTTCACAATATTACACAAAACCTGAAAACACGATTGAAAATTTACAATTGCCCACCGTTTACTCTAAAAGAGAACCTTAATATCTGTAAGTAAAAGTGTTCCTCGACAAATAGGCGAACAAGGAGGTATCCGACCTAAGTTTTTCAAATTAGCATCACTTTTTATGTATCGCTCACGCCATTTGCATAACGGAGAGCTCCGCGAGGGCGACCTCCGCGTTTCACGCACGCACTCGAGCGCTCGCAGGCGAAAGAGGAAGGGCTGAAGTCGGTTGGCTCGTCGGAGGCTCGACTTGAAGGAGCAATCGTTTGCAAGGAGCAACGAGCGATCGTTGATAAGGGTATAGATGCGCCCCGGGTGTAGGCGTAATAAATTGTTTGCTGATTCTATTGAGCCTACACGATGAAAACAATGGAGCAAATGAGGGACGGAGGGCGGCCGAGGGGCATCGAAGGAGATGAAATATCGGCGCTGACGAAACACGTTCGATTTCTAATCGGAATTTTTGCGTGACCCCAGACAACAAATCCCCCGGTGACACGGATAATTCAGGATTCCTCGATGTCACGCGAAAGTATTGCGTTTCGTTCAGGAATCTCTAAATCTTGGTTAACCTTAAACTCGTTCTTCTGTTGGGGACGGTTTATTCAATGTATTGCAGAATTTTTTAGGACTTCTATCTTTGGAAAATAGAGAATTCATCTTCTCAGAGGAACATTTTGTATCGGGGACAGTTTATTAAATGTATTATAAAATCTTTTAGGATTTCTATCCTTGGAAAATAGATAGTTTATCTTCTGAGATGAACATTTTGTGTCGGGGGCAGTTTATTAAATGTGATATAGAATTTTTTAGGATTTCTATCTTTGGAAAATAAATAGTTCATCTTCTGAGAGGAACATTTTATGTAGGTACTTTACTTTATTTTATCAAGCCTATTAGATGTAGACTAATTTCGTTGATTACTGAATTTTTCGAAAACATTCCAATATTGTTTTTAATCAGTTTTGTGAACTTATTTAGGAAACATAAATATAAATTAAATTACATAAATTAAATTATTAATCCTATCACTAAAAAAAAATTATAAATCCCATACTATAAAAAAATCTAAATCCCATTTTAAGGGGATGAAACCAACGTTAAAGTTTAAAAGCTTTCTCTCGTCCTTTAAAAATAACTTTGTAACGGTGCATGATGGAATAAAATGTTTCGGATAAAAATGTTGAATTTTTAATGGTCTGTCTCTCTGTTGTTAAAAAAGAACCTCCAGAAACTTGTATTCAAAGCATGAAGATTCAAAGCACCAAACACCGTCGCTCGTTCGTCACGGATCGGTTAGCAGCGAGTGTCACCTTCTGAAAATCTTGCGGACTCTCCGTCCTTCCGTCGCCTCGTGAGCCGCGTCGTGAGTCATTAGAGGAGGCGGCGATCAAAAGAACCGCGAACGGAACTTATCCGAGGATAGTACAGTCCGCTTCGGGAGTTAGACACCGGCAAGAGATCGCGTATCTCCGCCACCTCGCGCTGTCTCACGCGAGAGCATTGTTTCGCGTTTAACGGCAAGGTGAGGTTATGCAATCCCTTCTAGCCGTGGAGGCGCGAGAAGACGAGGAGGACGAGGACGTGGAAAAAGGGAGGGCGAGGAAGAGGAAGAGGAGGAAGGAGGCAGAAGATGGTATCGCGATGTACGATCACCGTGGCTAACTATGATGCGCCGTGTATGTGTGTTTACGTGCACCCGCCTTTGCCTCGCTGCTCTCGCACTCTTCCGACCTTTCTCTCCTCCTTTCCACATGCTTTCCTTCGTGAATATGATACAACAGAAGCCGATCCGTGCTTAAGAAGAAATAATATTCACTTTTTCGTCGAGAACCTTTTGCTTGCGATTGATAACGCAAAGGATGGTTCGGAATCGATCTGAATTTTAGGTGGAAATTTTTATGAAAGATCATGTTCAATTATTCTAAGTGAAAGGAATTCTGGAATGAAGTAGATCGTTCGGAATCGATCTGAATTTTAGGTGGGAATTTTTATGAAAGATCATGTTCAATTATTCTAAGTGAAAAGAATTCTGGAATGAAGTAGATCGTTCGGAATCGATCTGAATTTTAGGTGGAAATTTTTATGAAAGATCATGTTCAATTATTCTAAGTAAAAAGAATTCTGGAATGAAGTAGATCGTTCGGAACCAATCTGAATTTTAGTTGGAAGTTTTTATGAAACATCATGTTCAATTATTCTAAGTGAAAGGAATTCTGGAATGAAGTAGATCGTTCGGAATCGATCTGAATTTTAGGTGGAAATTTTTATGAAAGATCATGTTCAATTATACATTGCAGTAAAAAGAAATTTGTATTCGACGTTTAAGCTTCTTTTGTTCTATCTTATAGTTTCAGGTAATCTATTCACTGGTAAAACATAGATTTTACCTATTTCTAATTAACTTTCGAGTCTTAGAGCAGAGTAGATATTAAAGAATTAAATTATGTATTGAATGGGCTGTAAAACAGAAAAGAGGCAAACCAAGTGCTTAGGATTTACCTTGGTTTTTCAACATTAGGGTTACCTTTCGTTGAACTCGAGAAACCTTTCCTTAATTATTTCATTCTAAAAAATTTCTGAAAAAATTCTAAAAAATTCCTAAATCTAGACACCCTTTCACGAACATATTAGGGTACGAACTTGAAGAAACCAATTTTGTAACTATTTCATTCTAAAAGATTTCTGAAAAAATTCTAAAAAATTCTTAAACTTAAACACCCTTTCACGAACATATTAGGGTACGAACTTGAAGAAACCAATTTTGTAACTATTTCATTCTAAAAGATTTCTGAAAAAATTCTAAAAAATTCTTAAACTTAAACACCCTTTCACGAACATATTAGAGTACGAATTTGAAGAAACCAATTCTATTGAACAGATTGATAACAACTCTACCCTCTCCGAACAATAATTCCTCGACCTTTTCCATTTTACCTACAACGAACCTTAAATTTAGGGAACCGAATGGATTAGTGACATCAAGATCAGTCACGATCAATTTGCATTAGACGTAGAATGAACAACGACTGGAGAACAGAGTCCATGGTCGATGGTGCACAGAGAGGTTTCGTGTGTACTCGTTCGGAATGGCGACGTCGGTGCAGGCAGATGGAAAGCGTGACGCAAGGTTAAGGAGAAGTGGGTCGTATTTTTGCGGGACCAAAGAAGAAGTCGCAAGAACCCCGACACACGCAATTAACACCGCTCGATCGTTCTCGATCGGGAGGGCCGCGATCTCAAATCCGATCTCCTCTTCTTCGTCGCGGAATCGAGGAGGATATCCTGCTTGTTAAAGGCCCCCCTTTTAAAGGCACGATTTTCACGCGAAGACAATGCTCGACGACCTTAAGAAGTGCTCGTCGTTTTCCCGGCGCCTATAAGGCGCACGTTCATTAATCTCGATCGGTGAGTCACTCACCGTGAAGAACTTTCATCGAGGCGTGGGCCCCTTCTTGCCACCAAGAAACAGAGATTCACCTCCGTGAGATTTACATACCACGCAATAGGAGAACCTCGAAGCTGATAGATCAGAATCGCGTGAAATAGCATAAGGCAAGCTCAAACGTGAATTATTTCCTGAAATCCTAAAATGAATGAAATTTCCTTGAATTGTTTAACTCTCAAATCCTTGATTGATCATTGAGGACGAGTAGGATCTCTTCTCGCTTTATTTTCGTTTCACGACAAATTTGTACTGCAATCGGTACCCAAATGAAATATTATTTAAATTCGTGTGAACTTTCAGGAATTTCAAATGTGAATAAAGAATCACCGATAAAAAAACTGACAAATTGTGGATAATTTGAAAATCATAAAACCGCTGCTCAACAAATACATAGTACTTATACGCATTGATCCTTCCTAAATTATTTGATTATCAACCTACGTTAACAAAATACAAATTTCCCCATAAGATCGCACGCGCGACGGAACAATTATTTATTCTCCTACTGCTGTACACACAACCGATACCCGACATAGGGCCCCGTGAAAATAAAAGAGGAAAACGGAAGACAGACGAAAGGAGGAGAGCCGTTATAAGGTGGTGGCTGGGAAACGGTTAATAGGACAAATTACACTAATAAAAGGTAACAACGTCGGCCGTTTTCACGGTAGAATAACAATGGGCCTCGCAGAGGTCCATTTGAATATTTCCCTAATGCCCGGCCGGCCACTGCTGCGGCGGACATGCGCGCGCTTTTTCGTACGCATCAATGCGCCCGCGTAGAGTCGGTTCCGTTGGTCGTCTGTCGTCCGGAAGGGTAGGTCCTGCCTACCACGAAACCCGGTTCCCGAAGCTACTCTCTCTCTCTTTCTCTCTGTCTCCCTGTGACTCTCTTTCTCCCTCACAATCTTTCTCTCTCTGTCTGTCTGTCTGTATTTCTGATTAAACCTCCCTTTCTCTCCCTCCCTCTTTCTCTCTCCCTCACAATCTCTCTCTCTCTCTGTCAGTCTGCCTGTATTTCTGATTAAACCTCTCTTTCTCTCCCTCTCAATCTCTCTGTCCGTCAGTCTGCCTGTATTTCTGATTAAACCTCTCTTTCTCTTCCACCCTCTTTCTCTTTCCCTCTCAATATCTCTCCCTATCTGTCTGTGTCTTTCTCTCTCTTTCTCTTTCTGTCTCTCTCTGTGTCCTCTCCCGGGGGAGAGCGACCAGCGTGTCCGACGACGTGGCATTAAATTCGTTCTGCCACCCTGGCCATTCGTCTGTCGTCTGCCCGTTTCACTGTGTGTGCGTACGCTACCGCGCATGCGTGCACGCTCCGTTTACGGTCGCACGCTGCCCCTTGGAATTTATTGTCTTTTGTAATTGGATTATTGAGCTGTAACCGTGCCCCCTAGCACGTGACGCGTTTGTTTTCTGCTGCACGGTGTTTAGGTTGCTGGGTACACGAGTGCTTGGTGTGGTTTGGATGGGAAGTTCGAGTGTAATGGATAGAGGTGGAGGCAATTTTAGGACGTACTGATTAACTCTTTGCAGTGAAGAAATTGGATAATGATATTAACTTCAACGATTCTTCAATGCAAAGTATTTATTAAGATTCGTTTATAATTAATGTGTGATGTACTGGAATTTACGTGCACGACGATTTAAGTCTTTGCGTCTGAGAATTTGAAAAATTATGATTTGGAAGGGTTGAATTGTTTTTAATTACAAATATCAGATGGGAATTTATACGATTTTTAATGTTATTGTAACGCTTTAAGTAATTTTAAATGGCAAATACTAAGGGAATAAGAAATCAATGAGAATCGATCGTATCTGACAATTATTTTGATTAAAACGCTAATTGTTATTTAAGTTTATTGCGATCTTCTTTGAAACCTACAGATTTAATTAAAAACAACATTCAGAAATCTAAAGATGAATCTAGAAAAAATATTGAACGCATATCAGCCCCATAACGATGAAATCTTTAAGAGAACCGCGATTAATTGAAGCGCTGTCTGTGCAGTACTGGCACAATCTACTTAAATTCGATTCCCGCACTTTTCCAACACTTTCCCCATCTAACAACGAAAATTAAATTAACCCAAACTCATTATCTTCTCAAAATTGAACTATATACACCACCTTGCTAAATAAAACTTCTATCTTTTCATTATCCTCCCTACAACCATCTTTTTCTCACCTTTTTCTTAATTTTAAAAAATATTGGATTTCAGTTAACCTCGCACTTCTCGCCTATCAAATTAATCTTGAATGTTTCAAGCACCGAATTTAATCAATTCATAGTCTAAGCCATTAACGGATAAACGAGGAACAACTGAACGAACGAAATTATTCAAATTGAAGTCGAATAACGTTGAAAACGACGAAGGAAAGTGGCGGAACGATACGCCATGCTTCGCCGTCATCGGAGGCCGCTTAGCTTCGGTATTGGACGAGGATCGATTGTCGGTAGGGCGGTGGTCGAGGGGGTTCCTCAAATGCGGGGCTGCGTTAAAAGCACGCTTAATTTCACCGTGACACGAGGTATCGCGTTCCGGCCAATCGGAGCATGGGACGGATCGGGCATGGAAAAAGGAGAACGCGACGACTGGAGCCGTACGGTGCTCCATGGGGCATCGATAGGTCGAAACCTTCACGGTGTCGAGCGCATGACTGCGCTCGTCGATTCCATCATGGTGTCCTTGCTTCGAGCCTTTTCAACGTCACTAAAACTACTGGCAGAACTCGTTTTTTAACGTGTTGGCTTATTTAAAACATTGTTGAAACCGACGAAACTTTTAGGTGGATTTCAACGATATTCTTTTTTGGGGGAGAAGGGAATTTGGCTATGAATTGGTAATACTCTTTGGTTGATGAAACTTTATATTATTGTATTGTTAAGTGCGTGAATAAAATAGGATTGTTGCAAAAATTATGTTTGAATAAGGCATAAGTTTAGTTTTGCGTTTACAGTTTTATCCAAGCCTATTTCTACTTCCCACTGTTCAAAGAAAATGCATATTTTGCATATTTTCTGCACTGTTATTCAATAGTTTAATCCTATGAAACCTAACTTGAGTATAATCTATTCTTCGTTAAATTTCATCTTTTTAGAATTCGGCTAACTCAGACTAAATGGTCAGTTGGATTTTACTACCTTAACCTCTCAATTTTTTAATATTTATTGTTTATTACAATATTGAGGAAATAAACACCTAATACTAGCATATGTGATAAAAGGTCTATCATTATTAAAAAGCCTTAAATCATCAAATAACACTAGTATAATCAGAATAATTATAAAACGTAGCTTCTCTTATACACACCATCCTGTCGATAGTGAGCGAACCCTTCAGTTTTGAACCTCCAGCTTCTACCTTTCTCATTTCCTCCTCTAAGCATAGTAAGGTAAAGCGTAAAATCCGCGAAAAAGTGAATTAGCAAAGCAGCAACGAGGTTGGCGGGGCAAAGAGGCGAGAAACAGGCGGGAACGTGCAGAAGAACGTCGGTCCAGGATGAGGACGCGGTTTACAATCGGTGCAGAGGCAGCGAACGGGTTAAGGGAGCCGCAATTTTACGTTCCCTCGGACTTATAAGCCTGCTCGTTTTCAGCCGCTGCATGGAAATCTGGGCTGCTTTTATTGCTCGCTGCCGGTCGCTAACTTATGGGGGAAACTTTATGGTTTCTCTCGGTGAACCGTACCACCAGAAAGATACACACGTACACACACACTCCCTCTCTCATTCTCTCCCATTCTCTCTCATTCTCTTTCATTTTATTTCTCTCACACTCTCATTGTCTAATTCTCTTTCTTACTTCCTCTCTTTTTCTTTTTCTCTGTTTTCCTTTTCCCTCATTTTCTTCTCTTTTCACTTTCTCTCTCTCTCTCTTTCTTTTTTCTCATTTTCTCTCTCTCACTTTCTCTCATTTCCTCTTCTCTCATTTTTTCTCAGTCTCTCTGAGATTTTCCTTAATTTTTTCCCTTTCTCTTTCTCTCATTTTCTCCCTTTCATTAACTTTCACATTCTCCTCCTCTCCCTCTATCATTCTCTTACACTTTCATTTTTTTTCTCTTACATACTCTTATTCTCTCTCTCTCTCTCTCAGCACGCCCATTCCCGGTTCCTTATGCGCGCGATGCACACCGCTCGAGTTCGACGAGGAAGACACCTGATCGCCGTTAGAAGAGGCCTGCCCCGAGACCGGGTACAGCTTGTGAAAAGTGGCCTGGAAACGAGCGACTCGTGCATCCGCTCTTCCACACGATGGAATTAACGAGCCACGGACGTGCTCTGCACGCTTCGGGAATTACATCTTCGGGGTGCAATTCTTTTTGTGCTTCAAGTACTTAACCGTGTACCTTGTTGTTACGTGACACGTCGGGGAAAGGGATGCAGAATTTTTGCGGGATTTAGATTTTTTTGTTTGATTTTGGTAGGCGACGTTGGGTAGGAAGTTTAGATTTCCTGTTGAGAACTAATATTAAGATGTTTCCTCAAGGCTGATTGAAGGTGCTGTTTATGGTAGGGGTTGGTTCGGATAGAGCAAGGGTTAATTGATTAATACCAAAGCATAAATGCTGGTCAGAATGTAGAATAGAAATGGATAAATTAATTTCTGATCACAAAATACGTTTTCATGATTAGGTATTTTAGTAAAGAAATAAATACGCGTTAACAACAAAAAAAAAACAGTGGAAACATTTACGCAAATCTGAAATTAACCCTTCTGCCGACCTCTTAAATCGTGACGGTAATTGCATTAAAAATCGAGACCATACATCGTTTTAATACTCACTCTCATGTTCCAAAGTACGCTTCCAATTATACGAATTCAAAAATTCAGATTCCAATCAGCTACCAAATAGGGCAATTCAATTAATTTAAAAACGTTACGCAGTCGCGTAAAAGGGTTAAACAGTCCAGTGCGGTGGTTGTTCGTGGCACGACGGGCATACCATAAGCGTATCGATTAAATCGTGAATGAAAACGTGGACTGCCGGCCCAGAATTCCATGGGGCTCGTTTTCCATCGGCGCTCGCCGGTATCAATGAGCCCGAATCACGTCGAACGCGCGTGCACGATTTTAATCGACAGCTCGTAACGAGGCGGCCTCATTAGCCGGCTGCCTCTTACGACTTTGATAATTGCAATTCGTGCAACCGGAATATATCTCATCGGATCAGCCGCGTCTCGTGGAAACGAAGACACCTCGTGTTTTGCCGACGCCGCGTTCGTTCCCACCGATAATCGGTTGATTAGTCGTTTCAGCGTGTAAACCGAGTTAATTCGGTTTTAGTGTAAGTCTGCAATTCGTGTCTCACTCGTTTTATTTTTAAATTTATCAGCGACAGGGCAAGAGCTAAAATTGTCACGAGCACAGTTTATTTTATATTAATAATTTTTATGCAATCGAGATTCAGCGTTATTACTGAATGAAAAATATGAAAGGATTGGGAGATGAGTGAGGAAGTCAATAAAAAGAAAGGAGTAATACTGAAGAGGCTCGAGGGGCTGAAACGAGATATATTTCAGTGTGTAAACTGAGTTAATTGGATTTTAGTGTAAATCTGTAATTCTTGTTTCACTCGTTTTCTTTTTAAATCTACCAATGACGGGGCAACAGCTAAAATTCCACGATACATCCCCAATTTTTCATCGCTTCCAAATACAAATTTACACGAATTAGTTTGGATGTCCATCCTAAACCCTACTTCCTATTCTTCGTTCAAAATTCTTTCATCAAATTAATGATTTGTTATTCAATTATTAATCTTCCACCATAGATCCCCATTGCTTCCAGACACAAATTTGCACAAATTACTTCAGACTTCCATTCCAAAACCTACTTGACACTTTTCACTCAAAATTCGTTCACCAAATGAATGATTTATTATTCAATTATTAATCTTCTGCAATACATCAATTTTCAATCACTTCAAAACACAAACTTGCCAAATTATTTTAAACTTCCATCCTAAAATCTACTGGCCACTCTTCACTCAAAATTCGTTCACCAAATGAATGATTTATTATTCAATTATTAATCTCTCACCATAAATCCCTAATTTCCGATCGCTTCCAAATACAAATTTGCACAAATTACTTCAGACTTCCATCCCAGAACCTACTTGGCATTTTTCACTCAAAATTCGTTCACCAAATTAATGATTTTTTATTCAATTATTAATCTTCCACTATACATCCCCAATTTCCCATCGCTTCCAAACACAAACTCGCATAAATTACTTCAGAATTCCATCCCAGAACCTACTTGACGGTCTTCACTCAAACTTTGTTCACCAATTTAAAGATTTTCATTCAACAATTCCTTCCCAAGCGTGCATCCACGCCTCCCCAAACCGAAATTAACTTCATTTCTGTCCCCATAAGATCCCCGTTCACGATTTCCTCGTTCTTCACGGAACCGTGGGCACTAAACCTTTATCACGGCCCATCCCTTAAAAGGGCACCGTCATGGAATCCGACGGCATTCCCGGTGGCCGAAAACTTTGCTCCCTTTTTCCTCGCTGGGCTATAGTCGGCGCGAAGTCTCGTCCCGCTTTTAAAGAACCGCGTCGAACGGACTCGGCATGAAAGTGAGATAGCGATCCGACAACTTTAATTAACTTTGACATTGCCGCTGTAATTACGGGCGTCATTAAAGTCGCCGGCATTGTAATTGAGTTAAGAAAAGCGATTTGCCGCGGCTGGTGACCGGGAAAAGTGTTGACCCCCGTTGTAAGAAGCTGTTCCCGGCGGTTCGACGGTCAATTGTTACGCGACCCGTCGTGTGCCAGTTGTCATCGCCGCTTGTTTGCGGTAAACATTGTCAAACGAAGTCATCAGCGAGTGAATTTCCTCGGATCTTCGAGTGATTTACGAGGAAGCTGCGGTTTCAACGGGGATTACGCGACTCCTTGATCTCGTGGCGCACGATCACTGTCAACGATGATTATTTATGACGAATGTGCTACTACAGAAAAATAGGGGAACAGAAATTTTCTATGGTAAAACGCGTAACATTTGGCTTGATGCTTGATGGTAGAAATAAAAAGTTTCATAACTATTGAGAATGAATCATAATAGAATTTCTGTGTATATCTACTAAACACGCGAAAACTCAATTTTATATTCGGTCCTATAATTTACTAATTTTATTACAGTAATATTTAACTGTATATCTAATCCTTTTCATTTGAAACTGAATATTTGGAGAGTCTTGAAGAATCCCAGTTCTCTTAATAATCAAATACTACTTTTTAATAGAACATTTTACTTTCTAAATGTGTAAACTTCCCTTTTAATCAAATTATGGTGTTCACATCTTTGATTTGCCCTCTAATTCCGCGTAAACAGAAAAATATTCATATTAGACGCTTTGTTGATAGAACATTTTACTTTCTAAGTGTGTACATTTCCCTTTTAATCGAATTATGGTTGTTCATAACTTTGATTTGCCCTTTAATTTCACGTAAACAGAAAAATATGCATATTAGACGCTTTGTTGATAGAACATTTTACTTTCTAAGTGTGTACATTTCCCTTTTAACCGAATAATTGGTGTTCACAACAAAGTGTTGATGTTAACAACTTTTATTTGCCCTTTCATTTCGCGTAAACAGAAAGATATGCATATTAGACGCATTTTTAATAGAACATTTTACTTTCTAATTGTATAAATTTCCCTTTTATTTGAATAATGGTGTCCACAACTTTTATTTGCCCTCCAATTTCGCGTAAACAGAAAGCTACGCGTGTTGAACGCACTGTTTCCGTTTATTTCGCCTGACTATTTATGTTTATCGTTTCAAAAGGACGGAACTGAAAGATGTGGAGGAAAATCGTGGTTTCACCCCGGCTTGGTTCCTCTTCGCACGCCGCGCCGGCTAGCAATCTGCGTCCGATCTCGCGGGGTCAAGAGATTATTTTATGAATATGCATAGGTGTTACTCATACATATACATGGCCGGGTAATTCATAATGGTCCACTCCCCCTAGGCGTGCAACGACTCCGCATTAATATCTAGTTTACTCTCGCATTTCGCGCTGCCGCGTCTGGTAGTGAGAGACCGGTAGGCCGTTTTAAGTGGCTTGTCGACACTTTGACAGAAACACGGTTACCACGAAACTGATATAACGTCATCCAGCGTAATTTCGCTTTATGAATACTTATCGCGCGGGGGTCCGTCAACGGGCGAAAGGAAAAAGGCCAGATGGGCTAGCGGGTTGCGATAATAAAAAGTTCCACGCGAACGAAGCGATTCCATAATTATATTACGATTTACGACCTGTGCAGTTGGAAAATAAAAAGTTCCCAATATGTAATAAATGTTATGTTACACAGGTTGGCTTGATTATAATTATAATTTTAATTTTTTGTCCGATATCTGGGTCACGAGTAATTAGAGCAACCCTAAAGATTGTCCGTAGGGAAATGTGATTATTAAAACGAAACTGTTGCATAACTATTTTAAATTGTCATGTAAATATGCAGTGGAAAATGAAAGACTGCGAGAAAGTATTACAACATTCGTGGTGACTTTGTGAGGATAATTTTTTAAATTTTGTCTAACGATTAATCATGATTAATCGTAGGATCTCTAGGAATTAGTTTTAAAGAACTGGGGCAACTAAAGGACACGATTCCTATTATTCTACCATTTTTTCTCGTGCAAAGTGTAATAACATAAGGTTACTCAGTTTTATTCCACGAAGGGTTCAAACACAAATATCCTGAAATCTTCAAAAATTTCTATTTCCTTCGTCAGCCAAATACTTTTAACCAATAAAAGCTTCTTTTTAACCCACTGTTCGTCATTCTATGCTGTTCTAATATAAATTTATTAACCAGTATTCAAATTTTAACCCTCTGCCTTCAACCGCTACCGACCAAAAAAACAGAGACGCCGATCTAAGCGATTACTGAAAAGAAAATCGAACGCTGTCGTCGCTATCGATACCGAATCACAATATGCACGTGGTTGATGAATTAAACATGACCCTCCTTCATCCCCTCTCCTCTTCGCCCCTGCTGCACATCACCCTTTCCCTTGAAACTGTTTCCCTTTGAGAGGCACGGGTGTGCAGCAAAGAGAGACGAGGATCGAGAGACACTGTGTGAAAGAAACAGAGAGAGAGTGTTTGTGTGTGTGTGTGTGAGAGAATGAGAGATAGAGAGATAGAGAGAGTGAGTGAGAGAATGTGAAAGACAATGAGAGAGAGGAAATAAAAAAAGAGAGAGAAGGAATGGAAAAGAATCTAAGAGAGAGAGAGAGAGAGAGAATGTGGAAGACAATTAAAAAGAGAGAGAGAATATAGAAGACAATTAAAAAGAGAGAGAGGAAATGAAAATAGAGAAAAAAAAGAGTGAAAGAGAATCTGAGGAAGAGACAATAAGAGAGAGTGTGTGTGAAAGAGAGGGAGAGGGAGGAGGAGAGGTTGTGTGTGTGTGTGTGTTAGAGAGAGAGAGAGAAGAAAGGAGAGATAAAGAAAGTGTGTGTGTGTGTGAGAGAGAGAGTGAGAGAAGAAGGGGAAGATAGAGAGAGTATGTGTATGTGTGTGTGAGAGAGAGAGCGGGAGAAAATGGAGAGAAGGAGCATTGGGCGAGCGCTCGGTATTGATGCATAAAACGTGCATATTTACGAAGCCTGTTTTCACGGATGTGAACACCCGGTATGCGGCGCTCGGGAGAGGAAGGCAACCGGGGCCCTGACTGCATCACGAGCGCCATTTATTTATTTTACCCCGGCGGATGGATAAAACTTGTTTACGGTACACGAGCATCGGTGTGCGTTTGCACGCGTGTAGGAAAAGAGTGCGTACGCCGCGCCGGTGCGCAAGGATTCGCCTGTAATGAATGACGACAGCATCCGACCTGGCTGACGCACGGTTTACCAACAGGTGAAAGAAGCAATAAGAACGGGGGAAAAACGGCCGGCACTATTTTTACTATCGCGGACAGAATTTATGAAACGTGTTTGGGCAGCGAAAAGCAACTGAATAAGTGTGAAACGTTACTTTGTACTGCTATTTTTAATTTATTTTAATCCTTCGCACTGGAATGCCGACTTTTCCGTTTCTAAAGAATTCGAAACGGGAAGTATTAGAATTATAATAAATGCAGATTAGAATTTGCTCGTGTTAAAGTTTCGTCGATTCAGGTGAATATTATTGAAGTCTTTAAACGTGATAAATTGCGTTTGGAAAATTGTGAAACTGGTATCAATCGCTTTTTGAATGCAAAGGCTTGATTACTTTAATTTCATTTAGACATGGAAGACGACCCATAATGTGTAAGAGGTTTATGGTAAATGACAATACTGATAATATTGTAACATATGATATACAAGAAATAATATAAACGTGGAAGTATATTAGAAATAAAGTTAATAAAAAGTAGACGATGGATAAATCTCTCTGTTTTCCTCTATATCCTTCATATACAATGAATACTAATCGTTTAAGTATAACTTCTGTGCTGCTTTCAAAGAAATGTCATTTTAAAGTTTTTCTCCTAAAAATCTTAAAAATACCTGAATTTCTTATCGCCATCTATGAATTGAATCTTGTTAGTTTCAATTTTCAAACTAATTAATCAGCATGTAAATGCTACGTATGCACGAACGTATTTAATAGTCATTGCAGTATTCTAATTGCGTTGGAAACACAGATTTCCTCGCTGCAATTCACACCCAGAAATAACCACACATATTAACGAACAGCAGTAATTATTGTACGCGTACAGTTTCGATTCCATCTAAAATATATGTAGCTTTCAATAAAAAATTTATCCCATTTGCACGTCCAAGGTGTAGGATCGGGACCAATAGCACGAGCTCGTCGCGAAATTGTGAAATTCAAGAAACGACCGACAGTCAGCTTCGGCTTGTGTTCGAACTAGGTCTGAAAATGACGAAATTCGTGAAACGACCGACAGGTTAGGTTCAGCTTGGGTTCTACTCGGGTCGGGAAATTGCGAAATTCAAGGAATGACTCGGGAAGAATCGATGATGGTGCAACGGAGAAACAGTTTCTGGCGAGGAAAATGAAAATCACCGTGGTCAGAATTGTACGTGTGCCCCGTGTGTACGTGTGTTTGGTACTGCCAGAATGATTGATCTCGAGTTGATACGGAAACGTTGGCCGCTGGAAGATTGATTATCATCACACCGGCAAGCGTGGAGTTGGTATACATAATCGTCGCGATTTGCATGAGCTCACCGTGCGTCTCCATCGTGTCTCTAATTAATAATTAGTCGTGACTGAGGCGCGTAGATCCGTAGATGGATCTGCGGGATAGGGTTCTCTCTGGATACACACACACACACACACACACACGGATATGTAATGATACGTATATGTGGGTTTGTGCGTGTATTTGTGAGCGTGTAGGTGAGCGCATTTAGTTTTGCGCGACTTTGTTTCATGAGTAATTTCACGAGGTGTCATGAAATTTTGAAATATGGAATAATTACGGTAATGAACGCTTAAGTTTAATTTGTCGTACGTTTATCGTTCGGTAACGAGCGTTTTCACTTACCGCCGTGTCGTGTTATTGATATTCCTCGATTTCATAGCTGTCGATAAACGAACGAATGAAAAGTAGTACCACGGGCGTACATGCCAGTGCGATGATAGCGTTTAAACGCTGTAATGGTATACTCGAACAACGAACGCCGATGATAGTCAAATGGCAAGGTTGAAAAGCGAGGATCGATACATCGGAGACGATTTTTCCTTTACGAAAACGAACCTTTTTTTTTCTTTTATACGTGGAGGAAATCTTCAGAAAGATCCTCCACCACCCTGGGGAGATGGCGAGGTTATGTAGGAAGGATTCTTACCTACTAAAACCTCCACGGTGGCCTACTACAGCGAAATGGGGGACCACCGGGAACCCTGGAAGAACACTTCTAATAAGAACGAACCTAACGCGAACCTAACCCAAAGACAATAAGTATCGCGAAACACAGCTCCACTGAGGAAATCAGCTGCTAATACTTTAATTTATTACTTTAGAATTATATATCTATAATAATGAAGCACAGGAAAAGTGATGAATCGAAAAATACTGTGTATTACTTTAAAAATGGATCGAAAATAGATTTCCCCATTTCATTTCTGCAGGAACGCGATCGAATGCATGCGAATTTAGGAAAATGTGAAGAGTGCTTGAGTCGAACGATAGCCGTGTGAACGTAGAATGTTTGGATTAGAGTATTTTTAAGGCGCGAAAGATGAACACTTGAGAAAACTGAGCGACTGAGGAATTTTGGATGAACCTAACCGAATACATCGAGTGAGAAAGAAAGGAAATGAGTGCTTGGAAGAATATATGAGAGTGTGTGATTGTGAAGGAAGTAAGAACGTAGTTGCTAAGTTAAAAAGTCGTTTAAGTTGTTACTATTCAACTATTTTAAATACATACATTATATTCCAAGCACTTCACTTTATTTTATTCACATCTGAACCCTATTCTCTCACTCTATTAAATAAATAAAAGCAAGATTTCCGATATTTCTTTCACTCTCTGCATACAGTAAATATTGAAATATTGAAATTATACAAAAACTGTAGTATCTCGCCAAAAATTGAACCCTTCCACGTTTTGAGGCACAATTTCTGTAACATCGTGAATATCTGTTTTCCGTAAGTTTCAATTACAGCATCGTCCCAGTTTGACATTCTCCAATTTTTCCGATAACTTCGACCAGAGACCGCACAACAGCGGATTATACGTGTCACGTGCGTGGGTAACACGCACTTCCTACGCGTGTCGTGCACCAGCTTCCCACGTATCTGGATCGACGTAAGTACGTGTCACGGAGGATAACATTCTCTGTTTAATGCCACGCATCACTATGCGGGGTACGGCGAGACGTTTGCATCTCAAGCGTGACCGATCGATCTGCGAAATCAATTTTCCTAATCGGAATGAATAATACACTGTATCTCGAACTGCGTCATTCAGCTCGCGACTTAATTCCTTCGCAACTGGATATCTCGGATATCTAGATCGGGAACGGCATTCGATCGAGAAAAACGCGATGTGTAATCGTAAAAATCGTCAGATTTAGAAGGTGTCGGAATTCGAGCGACGATTGATTCGATTATTCGATTTGTCGAAATTTTGTGTATGTTCAAAGAGTGGGGCACAAGTTAGAGTACAGATCTTGAAATTTCTGCCGTTTATGCAAAATGATACAGGTATTCTCGGATATCTAGATCGGGAACGGCATTCGATCGAGAAAAACGCGATGTGTAATCGTAAAAATCGTCAGATTTAGAAGGTGTCGGAATTTGCACGACGATTGATTCGATTATTCGATTTGTCGAAATTTCGTGTACGTTCAAAGAGTGGAGTACACGTTAGAGTATAGTTCTTGAAATTTCTGCGGTTTATGCAAAATGATACAGGTATTCTCGGATATCTAGATCGGGAACGGCATTCGATCGAGAAAAACGCGATGTGTAATCGTAAAAATCGTCAGATTTAGAAGGTGTCGGAATTTGCACGACGATTGATTCGATTATTCGATTTGTCGAAATTTCGTGTACGTTTAAAGAATGGAATACACGTTGGAGTATAGTTCTTGAAATTTCTGCGGTTTATGCAAAATGATACAGGTATTCTCGACCGTATCTCCTGAAATGCTAATTAACACAGCGATATCCTTGATTTTTTTTCTCCAATTTCTTCGTTGCATTTGTTGCACACCACGTTACAAGTGAACTGTATGCGTTAATTGAATCACTTGAATCATTTCTGTTTACTGTTCGTAGTTTTCAGTTTTGTTGACAATTATTGTCTTTTGGCCTTGCATTGAAACGTTTATGCTGTGCAACGTTGGATTCCTATCATTTTCTTTCCTATCAATTATCCTATCACAACAGTCATCCGTTACCAAAATTGTGCTACCCTCACTTCCTAGTGACTCATCCATGTCCTTTGGTCCCTAACTCATCCGTACACCTTGGACTCTAAATTTTCCTCATCCTATTTCATCCCTATCACTCCATTTTTACGCTCATTTAAAAGAACCATAATCCAAACCGCAGAAGCAAAGAGTTCAGTCTATAGCAGTTCCCCAACAACAAGTTAAATTTAATTATTAATTAAATTCAACGTTAGAAAAAATTAATTTCAACAATTTCAAAAGGTAACGTTGTAGGTTCAGTGCTACTGCTTCCTGTGAATTAGAAGCTAGTTTTAATTGAAAGGTTTAATTGAAAAGCGATTGTTGTCGCAAATGCAGTTGCTTCACGCTAGAAATAACTGTTTGGTGGTTATCTGTTTATCCATCCAGCGTTTAAGATGTTACGAATGACAGGAACACGTTCGATTACTTCGAATGGGGAAACAGGCGATGGTAGCTGGTGCGTTTTTATACACGCAAACGATAATTCCACGGCAATTCAGAAGGACGAAAAGTGCGGGCACCAGCCGGCGCAGCCAGTTACCGGTTGCCTACTCAGTTCGTCAGTTGCCAACTGTTGCCGAATATTCGTTACAACGTTGCTCTACTTCCATTGCGAACAATTCGCTGACTATATTCGATAGTATAGGAAAGGTTATAAATGAAGAAAAGAAAAGAAAGAAAAGTGAATAAAATGATAAATATACGTGTATTTGATAAAACTAAAACGAATACAAAATAACAAACTACGCTTATGTTTCGCAAACTAAGCCTATGCTTCGTAAATTACACAGCTCTTTGCTCTAGGCTGACTGCTTAGCTTCTGACTTCAACTCTTGATCGAGTGGGACCCGAAAAGACAAAACACTTGGCCCCACTCTACCGATCTCTTCGCACACACATTCATGCCCAGACACACAGCAAACGTACCATCTTACAATACTAACCCTTAAATCTATACATTACCACAATAGTTTGATGCTTTACACGTACCAAAAAATAATTATCCTTTTATCTTGAAACCATAAGTCACACTGGTGATCTAGATTATAGTTCACGTGGAATAAATGCACACTTTGTTTGAAACAAAATTTTATTTCATTTAACAGTGTAAGTTTCACTGTACAAATAACTAGATTGCAGATAATTATTATACATTTATAAGAAATTAAAGTATACAATAATGTACACAATACACAGAAATATATAAAATATTCCAAGAATACTGAATATTATACGATTTGGAGAACAAAACTTAATTTTACCTCTATTTAATTGCCATTTCTTTGGTGCACTTATAAAAATTCGAGTTTGCATAAAAATCCACGGTCATTTACTTGTGCTCTCCTCTCGAAGAAGAAGAAGAAGAAGAACAATTGGACAGAGATACAGGGAAGGTTGTCGAAGCAAAAAGTTTTATTGTTGCAACAGGGAGAGGAAATAATTTTCAGCACGTCCTTGGAGAAGGGGGCATTTGTCCTCCCATCCGCCGACGGGCTCTTAATGGGTTTTTAGCCGAGGCCGTAAAACGCATTAAAACTCGTACCGATGACGAAGGAGGAGGTTCCTTCTTGCCAAAAATCAGGCTGTGCATCAAGGTTCCCCCCACAAATTCACAGCAGCACAGTGGTACTTATCGCTCTTCACTTACTTAACCTTCAATGATGGCCGCTCGCCGAATCGCTTCATTCTCTTCCAACTTTTTCGCCGTCAAACGCGTTAACCCTTCAATTTACCAGCTGAACAAACGCGTGTACGATTTTCTTAAAAAAGTACTCGCTAGAATCAGCGTTAATGGTGACAGGACGAAGATGTAAAGTGATTTTGGTGTCCATTTTTGTGAGATGAAAAATTTAAAGAAGCTAGTAGTTGAAAATTTTTCTAAGGGTGACGAATAAAAATTGTTTACTCTAATAATTTTGATATTTTTCGGGCAGATTAGGTTAAAAATTCGGCATTGACGCAGCATTGTATTGAGAAACACTGGCAGGACCATCGTGGGCGTACCTCAGCACATCCCATATACCTATAGAGGTTATATACTGCTATTCGCTTTTCGTGTTTAGGCGCAGTCCTGCGGCCGGGCCGCTTTCAAAAACTGCCGCAGTAAGACGATACTAATTTTCTATTAGGGTGCAAATGTGCAAAAACCGCCGTTATTAGGTGACGAAAATCGATCCCTGTCCGCACCCCCTTTCGGGAAGCCCGCACTTTTTCTGTGTCTTCTGTAGACAGGGACGTGAGCTTGCTCGTTTCACGTGACTTTATTTTGTCTTTCGTTTACTCGTATCAGCCGCCTTTGACCCTTCTACAGAATAAGTTCACAGGTTGTTTGTATTTTTAACACTAGGTTTAAGGAATTATGTTTACCCGCCAATTTGAGTCAATGGGTTTCGAACTTCATGAGCAAAATTTGCAAAAACAATTACTATTATTCTTAGAAATTTTTGCTGACTTTTATTGATGGTGTGATACGAATATACCCAAATCTATTTCCTTAGATATAATAGGGAAATAATAATCCCTATAATAGTTTTACAATTTTTAATTCTGTACGATTTATACCTATTTCTTAGTATATGTATATTAGAAATAGATATGCAAGAAATGTCCGTAAATCTAGAGTTAAATAGAAGTGAAGAAGGGTTGATTGGAGATAAAGGCACAGATAGCAAAATTTAAAGGGAATTCTGAATAAATGTTGTTGTTTCGAAGCGCAGATTGATCAACGGAGAGTACTATAACTAACTATAAGTACATTCTTCTGCATCTCTATTATTTTTATTGTGCTATTTTTATTGTGGCTACTAGAACTTTGCTATATTCTACACACAACAGCCACGGTAAATGAAATAAAATAAAAGGTTCACCACAAAGTATTCACCAACTCCAATCGTTCTGTATGCTACCCAACACATTACCTAACCTAGGCCACACAATTACCAGGAACCTAGTAGTTATCTAACAATTATCAATAGTACCAAGGTCCCCGAAACCGCCTACTTCCTAACCAACCTCCCCTCGCGATCCTCGAAAGCAAACAACGATCCTTCACCTGAATCTATGAAGAAGCTTTATCCACAAAAATGCTTTAATCATGAACCACAAACGACGATATGTCATAGATCGAAACGATTTTAAACATTTCTTGAACCTCTTCTGATCAAATTTCATTGCGATCTTAAACATCTCATGAACCTGTTTCAAACTGAACCCATAACGATTTTTACAATTTTGCGATCTTCTCGTAAATAGAGCCTATAACGATGTTAACAATTTCACAAACCTCTCACAAGCAGGTTCTGAAACGATTTAAAAACATTCACAAATTTCTCGCAAGCCTATTCTACGACGATTTTATCAATTTAACGGATTTCTCCTAATCAGATCTTAAAACGATTTTAAAACATTCACCAACTTCTTGCAGAGCCGATCTCACGACGATTTCAAAAATTTCGCGAACTTCTCACGAGCATCGTTCGTACCGAACGTTTGCCAGTGAACACGCACCTTTAGTCGCCGCGACTTTATTCCCGTTTTCTAGAACGGCGTGCTGATACCGGTCGCGACGAAAGTAAAAGGCGAAGCGATCGGTAGCGACAGACCCGTGTGCAGAGCGGTCCCGACGCTTCCACACGCGGGATTGAGTTATAAAACCGTTCGATCCGGCGGATCGGCGTTTAACAGGAAATAAAGCCGTGCAAATTGCCGCGATGAACGTTGGAACACCGCTTCTGGAGAAGGCAGGAAGGTAACGGAGCCGAGTATTATGGAGATCCGACGTATCGCGGCCGACCGTTTAACGAGCAGTTAACGGGGTGCTCGGTTAATTACGCGCTGCCAATAACGTAACCAGTTGCGTTTCAGATTAACGACTCAATAGACTGCCAGGATTTCCCGGGAACAGCCGCCAGATTTCATGGACCATTCGTATTGGCCTCTATTCCTCCCCGACGATGCTATCGGGCTCTAATTGACGATAAACTCCTCGATAACTGGGTCCTTGACGGATGGTTGATTGGAAATTTATGTAAAACACGGCTCTGATGGGATCTTCTACGGCAACGACGATCGGGATGCATCTTTGGTGGGAGATTTGAGATTGCGGGAAGGCTAGGTTTGGATTAAGTTAATTAGATCAATTTTTTGTTGAGGTTTTTTTGAGAATCATAAAATGTGGAATATGAGAAAGGATGTTTGTATGAAAGGATGAGTGCGGAGAGTGTGTATGATAAACATTAAGGTTCGTGTTGTGGAATGAGTGCAACGAAGTATGATCTGTGTGATTTGTACATACGTGATATTGATAGAATAAACAGGGATAAAATAAAAACAGTCTGTTTGGGGTGATAACAGCAATTCTGGAAATGTGTAATTTTAATATATAGAGAGAGAATAAGAGAGAGTGTATCCTAGAACGTATTTCATTTCATATTATGTTTTTTATTGTTAATAGTTATATGAATAAATTATTCCTACAGATTTACTCACAGAATATGCTGAATTAAATATTTGAAGGTGAATTTGAAATTAAAGAGGGATTAGATTAGGGGTAGTTTTTGAATTATACATTTATCTTGCGGGTTCCACTTATTGTGACCTAGTCAGAGTCAGCTGTATCAATCGATTGTCAATTATATTGTAATTGTAGTTACAGCAATCAATTACACAGAAATGTTATCGATTATCGACGTCGGTTATTTAGAATTCCTATTAAATTGAATATTTCATCGTCGCTGCGTAAAAATTAATTACTAGGGAAAGCTCCACTTTATTCGTATGCCACTCTTGAAGATAGCACGTCCAAACTTCTTGTTCGTACACAGCGCAACGAAGATAAGGAAGACGTATTGCATTGCTAACCGAAGTAACGAAGTATAGAACCAGGCAGAACGAAGCGTAGAAGGAATTCACCTGTAATCAGAGACGTAGGCGTGTCTCAAAGGATTCCGCCTCTCTTTGAGTGCACCAGAAAGTCCAAAGGGAACGCATGAAAGTTCAGCATGAAAAACCCCATATTCAGTCGTTTTCTTCTTCCACAATATATACGACACTTTATCGAAAAATCATTTCAAGTAAGCCATGGAACACGTTTCGATAAAATGAACCCTACCATCTGTCTCGCTAAATAAAAGTAAGATTCCTAAAAATATGAATTCTACTTAGGTCGCGAAATGTCCAGCATTTTAATGTAAAATATATATATAAAAATATACAAGTTGGTAACTTAACAGCTGTTTCCCGCTAAAACGTCCATAGATCTTGATTACGTGATACAATTTTCAGAGGTCTGATATGCTCATTATCGAAGCTGTTCCTCCACCATGGACACGATCGCGTGCGTCATGACTTTGATCGAGGCCCCGCATAACGCAGCTATTTTTATTATCGTGCTTCCCACTGAACAGCCCAAGGAACGTCTGGATATAGCGACGGAAGTGCATCGATTTTGCTACGTTCTATCGAACGATCGCGTTGCTCTTGCGTCCTCAACGACCGAGCAGACGAGCAACTTCTTTTTTTTTACGTTACGAACCTTATATAGAGTTATTGGCAGAATATGCATATTGTTATGCATAATAACAATAAAAGTATATAATGTAACGATATAAATATATTTGTACAAAATAACAATATAGATACTTAAGGTAACAATACGAATATACATGGGCAAAACAACAATATAATATAAGAACTTAAATTTAAATAGAAGTATAGTAAGTAGACAAACAAGTTTTTGCAGCACGTTGTTTTTATTTGAAAAAGCAAGGAAAGACGTAAAATCGTGCGTTAAAAAGTTGCTCGTCTTTTTTGGTCCAACCATACGTTACATCGTTAATTATTATTCACAAGTATCGTAAAATGCATAACTTGCTTCTTTAACTGTACTTGCCATACAGCTCTAACTGTAACTGTAGCAGTATTCCTAATTATATTTAATCTCTTTTTATCTATACTATACATCTACATCATTAGTATGCACAGCAACGTGCATTTTGTTAATAACTCTGTATAGGGTTTCTTTTTAATTTAGGTTATGAACCCTATATAGATTTATTAGCAGATTGTACATTGCTGTGCACAATAACAATATAAATACTATACACATTTTCATAAAAAATACTATTTATTGATCAATAATGTACCTTTTTCTAGGGTTATGTCGAATTACGAAGCGTTTAGATAATTGCTGATTAATAATATGATTATAAAATGAATAATTGAACAGTCAATTGTGCATGCTTTGTTATCTATCGAAATCGATCACGAACTTTTGTAATCAGCCAATAAAAAGAAGAGTCGCTCGTCTGTATTTGGTCTAAAAATGTCGCACGCGTTGAAATTCGTCGAAAAACCGGGTGAAAAGCAGGAAAAATTTCGCGGCTTCACGTTGGCCAGCTTGTTGGAGGCGCACGAGAAAACTAGCCGGTAACAAATTACATAAAAGACAAGAATCGCGGAGGATAAACGAGGGGGGCGGACGGGAAGGGAAAGAGAATGGCAGCCGGGGAAACGTGTAAATTGCACGCCGGCCACGCGATACCGATCTAACGTGGTCCTGGGTAAAGCTGATTAGAACGCGAGCCAAGGATCGATTGAACGCCGCCGATCGATCCGATTCATGGGATATAAATCAGGACTTCGAGTGATCGAATGATCTAGCGCGTGGCGGAGCTGTGACTCGTTCCACGTGGATTGCGTAACTCGGATGCGTCAGGAAAAATCGATCTTTTTGCCTTTTTTTACCGGTTTCCAGCAACGTTCAATCGGTTTACGTACAGCAAGAATTTATCGTTTAAAGAATTGAACGCAGCACGTGTAAAGTTAATGCACGTAACGATAATGTAGAGTGAATGATCGTATATGAAGGTAGCGTAATCGGTTAATTTTTAATTGAAGACTATTACGCAAAAATAAATGAAACATACATATTCCTTTAAATTGAATCTTAAAACTTGTCGCAGTTTCATAAAAATGCTTGAACGACGTTGTAAAATAATTTTTAAATATGAAAACTGACTAAATTCTAATTAAAATACATAAGTCGTAAATTATAGGATGGCGAAACTCTGTAGCGCTTTATATCGAATTTACTTCTATCAAAGTTGCATTAAAAAAAATAAGTGTAAAGTGATTTAAATAATACTATGGGACATTAAAACCTCGTACAACTTTGCACCAAACTAAATTGTAATGAAATCGTCAGAAAACAAATTAAATTCGACGTTTTTCTTGCATCTCGATCGGTATCGAACTGAATTTGCTTAACCCATTGAATACCAATGTTCCCATTTGGAACGACCCACATTTTATCCATTAATTCATGGTTACTGGCAAAAGAAAATTCGTCTAATAATATAGAAAAAGGTTGGTACTGAATGGGTTAACCCTTTGCGGACGAGTGTCGGATATATCCGCCCAACTCTCGCGCTGCGGCCGGCGTTTGTCTGTCGTAAACGACACGTACAAGATACGCATGGGTATACTAGCCTAAGAAGTCAAGTTGGCCTAAATTTGTTTGTTTATGATTTTGTTAGATTTTATGAAGAATTTATTTAAATACAGCTTTCGTTTTTATAACACAAATGCGCGACGTAACTATTTTCTTTACTGCTCCGTCCGCAAAGGGTTAAACCTCAATCCCATCGAACGCGTTAGCCTTCTCGAACAGCATGGCTAGCCGAAATTGTTGCTTGCCGCCTAAACACCATAACAGCGACGTGCACTGCGGGAACAGTTCGATTGTGCTGGAGCACACGGGCAATTTGCGATCGGCGTCGCGTAGGCCGGGGCGCCGTATGAAAAATCGGGCATTACACGCGTACAAGGCGAGCAGAGATTGGCGATAAGAGTGGCAAGAGGTGAAACGCATAAATTACGACGCCGTGGCCGCCGTTGATATCGATCTTTTTCGACGGAGAACCGATTGGTGCGCGCGCGCGCGCTCTCGCGGATCGATTGAGCGGGCGCCGATCTAGGCGATCCGCGAGCCACGTGTATAAATCAGAGCTGGCCGGGGTATCTTTTCCAGAATGCAACGGATTTCTTCGCCGATCCTCGAAGAGGCCGCGCATAAATATTCAGCCTCGAATCGAACAAGGCTGTTACACGTGTACAGTAAGGGGCAGAAGTTTGAAACGGGACAGCTGCGTGAAACATACTGTTTCGTGATATGCAAATAACGTCTATCCTTTAATTCTTGTTATCGAGGGAACAATGTTAACAAGAATTCAAGAATTCCGTCTGTAATGCTATTTTTCATGGGTTTTCAATTTTTATATGCTACGTAAATATTCAGCTTCGAATTGAATAAAAGTTTTGTAAGTTTAAAAGGAGTGAAACACAGCTTTATGGTATGCAAATAACGCCTATGCATTAATTTTTGTTATCAAGGGAAAAATCTTAACGAAAATTCAAGAATTTCGTGCGTAATGCTGTTTTTCATTTTTTAATTTTTGTTTGCTACGTAAATCTTCAGCTTCGAATCGAATATGGCTGTTGCAAGTTTAAAAGGAGAAAGCTGCATTTAATATAGTTTTATGGTATGCAAATAACGCCTATGCGTTAATTCTTGTTATCGATGAAGAAACATTAACAGAAATTTGAGAATTTCGTTCATTATTCTATTTTTCATAAATTGATTTTCACCTACTTTTGATTTTTAATTTAAACGTTCGTATACAGTTGCATCAGTTGCGAATAATTTGCATGTGCACGATGCATCAAACGCGATGAAATGATTTCGTATACGCGGACAACCCATAACTGTTTTAACATCTTACTAGATCATTAAATTATGCTCTTCCTTGTTTCAATTTTATCTAAAACTCGACACAATCAGCATTTTGCTGAAAGTTTCGCAGTGATTTATGGACGATAGTGTACGCACGCGAACTTAGAAGCTGAACCCGAAGCTCGCGCTGCTTTTGCCTCTTCGTGCGTGTCCGGCCACGTGTACGGATGCACTTGTATGCACCTTCAGAGGTTCATTCTGCCCGATGCATCGGCTGCTGCGCGCATCCGGCCTCGTATTTCAAATTCGCATGCAACTGGGCCTTTGGTAGGATCGAGGAACTTAATTGGAAGTCGGGTAATTAATTCGGAGTTTTGGTGCGAGCTTCTCTTTTACTAATGGATATAACGTACAGCTTGATATTTATGTAATTGCGTAATCTTGTTCTCTTGTTTGAAACAGTTCCTAACGGATATTGGATGATCACGATCGAGGGAAAATCGAATAATTTGATTGTTACTGGTGAAACTAGTATCTACTCAGATTGCTTAGAATGACATAAATTTGCATATACGTTGACCCTGGTAAATGCGTACCTTTAAAATAAATTTTTAATACCTTAAAAATGTAATAAGCAATTTAAGGGAGAATCGAATAATTTGATGTTCAATGTGATCGTTACGATCTTTCACGAATTCAGATACTTCCCAATCGTAGATTTCAATTTTTTTACAGGTTTACGATACATGAAAAAAATTATTATAATAGTGGCGAACGTGATAAGTGTGACAAAATTTAGTGAAACTAATATCTACTCAGGTTTCACCTTTCCGATCGCTTAGAATGACATAAATTTGCATATACGATACCGCTGGTAAACGTATACGCTACCACTAATTAAAGATGTAATAAGTTGTTCCAAAACGACTATCCTCTCTCATAACAATCAGACCATAACAAATAAATCTCCATAATAATAAAACATAAAGCATAAAATGAATATTTGTTGTTCGAATATTAAGCACTTTTAAATCGCGATGCACTTACATAGGAAACCGTCCTCGTTACCTAACAATAAACCGTTAGTTTCGCAACTCGATCGCAAAAAGGGAATCGGAAGAAACGGCATTACCCCTCTGAAAGATTAAAACCGCATTAAAACAAAACCTGCTTCCCTCGATTAAAGTATCTTCCATTAAATACGCGATTCGTTATCGACATAATAGCAACAGGCCGAGTATCTACTTTTCTTCGGCCGGCGATACGCCGACGTATTAGATCGCTTACGCGAAACGAAAAGAAGGCCGTGCAACTCGTCAAGGAAGCCGAAAACAAAAAAGAAGAAGGTGATAGGTGCGGAGAAGGAACCGGTGCCGGGCAGCATCCAGAAGGAAA